>APFE031373154.1:0-14046 GCA_000404065.3 Pinus taeda
ATTTTGATAATTAAAATATTGTATTCAAATAAAATTTTAAAATATTACATTTCAATAAAAAATTTAAAACTTACATTCTAGGTCAATTTTGCAAAATCAAATAAAAATTTCCTTTTTCATACTTTATTCAAAAAAATCATACCAAATAAAACCTTTTAAAATTTTATTTGTCAATATATTTACCCTAGGCTACTTCTAATAAAAATTGTGAGGAAAACTCATTCAAATAAAATTAGAGGAAAATAAGATACAAAATATGGAGGCAACTTGCAACATAAACTTAAATATAAAGGGCAAAGTCACACACATGTTGTTCTCAGCCATTTTGAAAAAAAAACAAAAGGACAACAAAATAACAAAGAAGATCATGAAATGATATTTTGTGTCTTTCATTGTTGGCAAAGATGATGTATGATGTCACAAGAAAGTGATATGAAGAAGATTGTCAAGGGGGTCCTTCAACCCATGAAGATTCATTATGAAAGAAATATGAGATTTTAGTTTTCCAATGTCCGACAGGATCAAAATGTCAAACTTGCAAAGAGTTGAACGAGTAAATTTATATGATTTATTGACATCAAAATCACCTAGGTAAATCCAAGGACATGTGACCCTCTGCCACTTTTGGTGGGAACCTAACTTTATCAACCACTAATAAGAAAAAGGCACACAACCAAAGTAGCCATAAAGTCCTTTATATCATTCACTAACCTTGGATAATCATGGCCTCTAAGAGTCCCATTCTAAAGCTTGATAAAAGTTAATCTATCATTTTTAATAATTGAAATGATATTGATCTTGGACTAGTTTTGGCAAAGTGGGCTCACCTGGAGTACATGTTGAGTTAGTCAAAGTGATTTTTATGAGATGGGGAAGATACAGATGTATGTATGTATTAGATAGAGATAATAACAATGGTTGCACGCACTTTAAAGCATCCTATGCAATGACCAACTAAATTGACTTGTACATAGAGATGATTTAAAGAGATAGTAACAATTTGACATGAGATGAAGAAAAGCAGAGCAAACACTTTTAAGTACCATGATGATTGGGTCCTCATTTCCAAGCCCTCCAACTTTACAACCCATGTAACCTTCAATATCCATCTCTCCATGCCATCACATACCCATGAGAATCTAATACCCAGATTGATTTACTTCATGGGGTTTCTCATATCATAATTTTGAAATCATACCTCCACACCAAATGTATATATATTATGAGTTTTACCTAGGTATACATCATATGGTCAGTGTAATAGTTACAGTTGTCTTTTTGGTTTCCGTGAGTAAAGTTTGAAAAGCTTTTTTATACTTTGCTGCTCACTTTTTCTTCACGGGACTCTGAATGTATACACCAATCATTTAGAAATTTGCAATCAGGTCTTTATTGAAAATTGAAATTGATTTTTATTATATTTATATTTAATGGAGATTTATAAAATAAAAAAATTAGTTTTAAAATTAATTTTTATGGTTATGCAAAATATTATAAAAAATATTAAAAAAATAATTTTAAATATTTTTATAAAATACTTTTTTCCCTTTAATAAAAATATTATTATAAATATTTTTATTAATATAAACAAAAAACTTTAAATAATATTGATATAATTATATCATTATTTTTAAGAGTTTATAAATTTCCATTAAACATTTGCATTTAGTAAAATCACCCAAGTGCCTTTCTGAGTAGTTTCGTTGTTACTAACAATTGATTACTTAAAACAAAGGTGTTGAATTAAATTTTTTTTTTCTAATAATACTAATGCTCAAAGCATATCCATCTTTCAAGTATTGAATCCATTTGTATGGTTCCATTGGTATATTCATTCATTTTAAATATATCTTATTTCATCAAGTATAATAAAGTGCATATATAACTTAAATATAAGTTTACATATATTTTAAATATTATTATATTTTTTAATTAATAATATAAAATTTTAAATAATAAAATGATTTAAATAAATTTTATCATAAATATTTAAATAAATTAACATAATTTTTTTTTTTAATAAATAATTTCCAAATGCATTAAATTTGTAATTATAAATTGAAAATAAAGTTTTTTTATCATTTATTCTAATGTAAAGTACTTAAATTTATAATTTTATAACCTAACAAAAAAATTCCAATAAAAGATGAGAATATCAAAAATTCTTAATAAAACAATTCCATAAAATGAGAATATAAAATTCTTAATGTGGTTTTCCTTTAATTTTATTGAAAAACACAACTATTATTGTAATCATCAGCAAATATAATTCAATTCTTCATCATTATTTAAAAAACACACCCTTTCAAAAATTTAATAATAATTTATTGAAGAAAACGAACTTACCACCAAAACTATCATAACTATCATAACTTTTGACTTACAAGTTGTGGTAACTACCAAAATTTGACTTACATGTTTCTTTTGAATTTTAAAACTTCCTCTTCTATTTTCTCATATATTCTAATTTTTTTCTTTATAACTTCTAATTGGAACAATTGTTTTGTAATGTTAGAAACCAACTTCCTCGTTCAAAAGTTTACATGGTACATGAATATTATGGATAATATTTTACATAATAATTTTCTTTTCGTGCAAGGGTGAAAAAGGCAGAGTCTAATGTTGTTTTTATGTAGGAATGCAATGTCTTTTTCAGAGAATGAATGTCTATATATTTGATAATATGGATGTTTGGCCAAAAGGCATTTGTGTGGATTATCATTTAGATCATTCTCCTTAACCTTGCCGAAGTTAAATTGATGAGACTCTAGTTGGTGAAAGTACTCGGGAGTTCAATGAGCCCTTTCTCTTAGGAAAGGAATCTTATGTTTAAATTCAACACTATTTTAATGGCTATTATTTTTGGTTGTTGCTTTATTGTATGAAAATAAAGTTTTAGCTCAGATATTTTTTAGGAAATTGTTTAAAAGTTATTTATAAGTAACTAATAATATTTTAACATTCAAATGTGTACCGGTCAATTAAAGATAAATAGAAAATTCATCTAGCATATGTTAATAATTTTGTAGTAGAATATAATTATTGGTGTTTTGAAACTTAGGTTGGATATGTGAGGTTTATAAGCTCAATGGATAGACTAGAGGTGGGGTAAAGTACTATTTTTCTTGAGCTACAAGTTAATTTTAGACATCATGGATATGCAAAAGGCATTTTCTAGAGGAATAGATGATTAACTTCTAGTGGTTAAATCTAAGATGAATCCTTAACTCTTTTAGTTGTGGAACTTATAGAATTAATGAAAGCAATGTTCACCTAATTTGTTATATTGGAAGGGCTTTTAGTTGGAAAATGATTTGCATGTCGTGATTCTTAACCTGTGATGGCCATATTGTGATAATGCTAAAACATATCTTATGGTTGTACTCTCTAGCTAAATCTATTGGGGCTTGCGTATGGGTTTCTCTATCAATCATACCTCCCAAGTTACATCACATGGAAAGTTGTTTGCTTGAGTTTATTCAACCTGTTTCCTTATGTACTTTAAATTTGTTCATTTTCTTAGCAAAAATAGGAAATGATGCTTTATTTAGTAATAACAAGCCTCCTTCTATTATCTCATGGTATGATAACACATTAATTTGTGCAGGTCTCCCCTTGCAAATTATTGTACAATCTTGAAAGATTAGAATGGAAATTGACCACATATAATGATTGATGGGATTTAGGGGGATACTTCATTTATGATGAGCCAAGAGCTAGCCCCTCACAACTCCTCCATGCTACTTCCACGCAATCATAATGGATTGGTTGACACAAAGTTGAGCAATTAATTCAAGAATGGGGGCACAGAGAGAGAGAGAGAGAGAGAGTACAACCTAGTTTTGCTCACTACGCATGGCAAGGAGTTCTTGACTCCAAATTTGACTATACCTAGGGACCACAAACCCCCTTAATTTGGGGATAAATGAGCCCTTCCTTTGGAGGAGACTCTTGTAGTAAATGGTTGGGGCCTAACAATAAATGATGATGATGAGTCCCTATTTTGCACATTATATTTTACTTGTGTGTGTTCCAAGATATGGCCCTTTGACTTTGGAACCTATTGTTTTGTTTTGCTGCTAAGTATTTTAGCTTACATCAAGCGATTTTCCTTAATTGTTAATCCAATTTTACTAGTAATTATGTTTGTTGCATAAGAAATAATTATGTCGTTTTATATATTAAAACGACATATGTTTTGTTATAATAATAATAATAATAATATCTAAAAAAAAGATAATATGGATATTTGACATTGATGATGATGTCTATTTAGGTCAATTTTATTTTATTAGAACTTAAGAAAGGTTATAATATTACTTGGATTTCTTTAAAATTCTATTTCTATGCTTAAAAAAAACTTTAAGATAAGCATTCTTAAATAACTAGAGTTTTGATGAGTGAAAAGGTTATGAACATTGATATAATAACCAATATTTAAAATTGTGATTTAATTGGGTGTACGTGAGATACTATAAAAGAAATCATTTTTCATTGTCAACCCTCTTGGTGTCATAAAAACAACAAATTCTTTCGACCCACAAGGTTTTAGGAATTGTCCAGCACTTTGTTTCACTATGGAGCTCATGAGAATTTGTACTTAATAATCCCTCCGAAAGGTCAGGAATATAGCATTCAATTCATCATCAACCATCAATGATTTATATTGTCCTCCTATCCAATGTTGCATACAAACCAAGAATAATATTTTTTTATAGTATTTAAATGATTTTTATAAAATATTGTATTAGCAAACAAGTTCTAGGTCTTATTGTCATGCTTTGACACAATATAATATTTTCTTAATAATCTAAGTTCTAGGCTTTGACACAATACAATATATACAATATTAGTTATTAAAGTATTTTAGGATAAAGTATTCAAGCCCTTAAATAAGCTTTATTGTATGTAATACCATAGACTACCCAATACCAAGGCTTGTAAGCCACATTAAATCCATCAATCATTGCCTCAAAGTTATCATCATTTACTTGAAGTTATCTTAATTACTATACAAACAAGATTAACTCAACAAGTATAAATATGAGTGAATGGACCTTTATATTGTAGAGTCTAGACTTTTAAGGTATTTTAATGGGATGTGGCAATGACTTGATGAGTTAAAATGTAAGTTACCATATTATATGTTGATTATTATTTATGTAATTATTAATTTTTTTCCAAGTAAATCTTTATGGGAAAATTGTAGGATGCTCCCCCAACTGTGTGAAGACATTCATAATAGTATACTATTATGTGTAGATTTCATTCCCATAACATCATACATATACATATAATATATATATATATATATATAGATATAATATATATATATATATATATTAATATATATATATTATATATATATATATATATATTATTATTATTATTATTATTAATATTATTATAATAATAGGATTTGAATTATTTTTTATTAATTTTTTTCATAATGTATTTTTGTGCTAAGAAGTGTTTTTCAGCTCATTATGTAAGAGATGTTGTAATGTCCTATTATATTATGCTAAGTTATGTAAATAAAAATAATAAAATAATAAAAATAAAAATAACCCAACGTTATTGGTCGATGATATTGCATAGTCCATGGTATTGTTATGATGAATCTTATTTAAAGCTTGAGGAAATCAATTATGGAATGCAAGAGCATCAGCTTAGATCCATCTTAACAAATTCAAATTAACATGAAAAACTATTTTCGATAATCTATATACAAAAAAATTTGTCACGGGGACGTCGCCATTGTAATGACACTTGTTTTAACAATGTTGAGTTTTTTCTTTATGTTAATCAAAACAAAGAGATACTTTTGATGTCCCACATTAGGAATGATCACCTACTTATAGAATCTTAATTTTATTTGATCCTCTAATTCTTTAAAGTGTCATAAGTTTTCTTTAAATTAAATTAAATAATATATTTACACTAATTATAATTTGCAAAGTGATCTCACTCTCTAATAATAACCATGATTTAGCCATAAGTTAATATATGTTAAGCCAACTTCGCTTAAATGGATTTCAAATATATATAATATATATAAATATATATATATAATATATATATATATATATATAAAAATGTTTTTAAGTAAGCCCAAGCTATATTAATAAATCAAAAAGATACGAGAGATTGTTATGTTACTACTATTGGCATGTTGCACAATATGAGCTTTCTAACCACTCGATATTCATGTTTCTTTATAATATTGTTTACAAGATCACAAAATGGCCTAAATGGCCCTATTAACCTATGACAACCACCCTGTAAGTTATCAAAAGCTATGACAACCAGTGTATGACAACTAACGTATGAGTTATCAGAATCTAACTCTATCATATCCATAAACATAAGAATAACCAAAAAATTGCCATTATAACTAAGATAAACATCGTTAATTGGTGGGTGAATCCATATTGATTGTTTTTGGGTGGCCTACATCCTCTTGTGGATCTATAAAGGTGATGTTGGCAAGACGATTGCCCAAAATGTTGAGCTTTTGGACCATCTTTTCTAGTTGACACTGAATGTCATTCAATTGCACCTAATTCTCCTATTGTACCTTTGATTTTTCCTGCAAATCCCTACCTAAGACTATTTTTATATGCCAATAAACATCGACCAACCTCAAGAATCTGGTTTGTCTTGAGAGGGTGCAACCAGTGTTGGGCACCAAAGTTTCAATTTGATTCAACAACTCGATATCAAGGACAACGCATTGTTGAAGACAAGCTTTGTCCTCTATGGATGTAATGTGGCTTTAAAAAATGGTTGAGTGCATTTAGTGTATGTGCATGCAACCTCTTATGCTACCCTTTGAGCTCTAGAAGTATTGGGAGGGGACACCAAGGAGTGGTAGTTACAGTGACCCCAAACTTTATTTTTGGTTGCATCCCTTCTCCTTCTGCATCTTCCTCATGCCATAGCAATGGAGGTAGGTGAGAATAGTTTGACGAAAGCAAGCTTAGCAAGTGAGAGAACAATTGGAACCAAAGAGGAGAGTATGAGATGGGAATTAAGTCGAGGGGATGAAACCTATGTGAATGAGTGAGGCAAGTTAGAAAAGGGAAGACCCATGAGCTGGGATGAGATAGTAAGGAACCAAAGCATGAGAGAGCATGTAGACTCATGATAGTAGACTAGGGAATGAGGAAAATGTTGAGATCGCCAACTAACCAACAACCAACCAAAAGAAAAAGAGGAAAGAGTGTGAGAAAGTCTGAATTTGGCCTCTCAATAAGCTATAGAAATGACCAAGGGCTCAAAGAAACTAGTCTTGCCAAAGAGCTTAGACCCATGACAAGTCGACTCCCTAGTAAGAGCACAAGTCCACTTGCTTGACCAAAAATCCATAAATAAACCAAAAAGCAAGTGTAATTGAAATCATGCAACAAGCGAACTTACCCCACATCCTATACGCGGATTGGGCAAGTTGCTAACCAATTGGGATTTTCTGGTATCTATGATGTCCTTGGGCCATGTAGAGTGGAAATGCTCAGCACCGCCTTTAACTTTGTTAATCTTCCCACTACCAACTTGCATTAATAAATCATCATGTCTTACTATAATGGGCTATAATTTTTGCATGATGAGATTCGAATGACCTTGCCACCTTCTAAGACTATATGCCCCCTCCGAGCCCCGAGTGAAAGCTTTGTTAACTTCACATACTCTCATAAGTGGAGAAATGACCTTGAATCTCATATGATAACCCTTCACATTAAAATGAGAATGGCTGAAAGACTCACTTGTCAACCTCATAATTAACCCAATGTGAAAGAAATTTTATTTAGTGAAACATTCATTTATTAGCTTGACCCACAACATTGAATTTCATGATTTATAACGTAATATAACAATAACGATTTAAACTCATTAAAACATCAAATATATTAAATAATTTTATTTTTGGAAATATTAAATATTAAAACATTAAATATATTAATTTAATTTATAATTTTTGGAAATATTAAATATTAAAAAGAGATTAAGTACTGTCAAAGTCAAATCTAACGTAAAGTTGGATGACAATGAGTACTTAGCCACAGGACACTTTTTATAGGAGAGACAGTGTCTTTATGGTTGATGGTTGATTAGGCATGAGATGGCGGTGTCCTTACGGTAGATTGGATACAAGATTTCACTGACACAAGGAGACCATCATTTAATTACATAAAGTCAAAAAAATTATAAAGTGCAGCTCTCTCCCTAAACCTAACAAGATCTCTCAGCGAATACTCAGTAATTTATAACCAAAAACCCGTTTTCCTTCGAGAAATTTGAACCTCGAAAACTGCTATCACCGCATTTTTACAGCGTGGGCGGGACGATTTTAACCCCGAACCCAAAAGCGGTATGTCGGAGTGAATCTGCTCGACTTCCAAGTGCCCTTTGTGCAGAGTCACGGGCAACGGCACTGTGGTTTTAAAGTTTTTTTCATATATATTGCAGGCTCCGTAAATTGCTCCTTATTATACTGCTGTGGACAGTTACAGCACAAGGGCCCATGGGGGGCCAGACTCTCAGAGTACTAGCAACCCCACCCGATGGGAAGTAAGTAGTAACATCTAGTTCAGTGTCGTTCCGTCTGAGATACGTAATTCAGACAGTAACTGTCTCTAGTTGTATGGATAGTTTCTGTGGTAACCTGCGCCCTTCACTGTTGGTAGGTAGTTATTAACTGCATCTCTCCATATGGTAATTGGGTGCCCATTCACATCTGTAGAGTAGAGATGGGTCGAGTATACGGTAGGGTCAGTCAGGTTCTGATAATAAAAAAATTCATCAACCCTAAATCCAGGGCAGCCATATTATTCAATATTATTATACCGTAGTGGCTTTAGAGATAAAGAGTATTTCTAGTCAAACGATCCTTCTTTTCTCATGCCACACAACCAGATGATATTTTCCATCAATAGAAATGAAATGTAAGTTCTGCAAATGTATCTGAAACTCATCAGATACCTGACACTAAATACAGTTCCTACCCAGCTAACTGGGTTGACAAATTCCAGAAGTCTGGACTTTCAGGTTCCACTGCAGTTATTTGGTTAGTATGCCTGCCTTCCACCTTACAGCCCAATTGTATGTATTGTATCAGTATCTAGAGCACCCTCTGCACTGTTGGTCTGTTAGATTGAGATAGGGTATTGAATATCTGAAACTTTTTTGAGTTATCAGTACCTAGAAACCCCTCTGCACTGTTAGATTGTGATAGGGTATTAAATATGTGGAACTTTTAAGATGAGCTCTGGTTTTGGTCCCATTTGATTTTATTTTCAAATGAGATGACCTTAATTCTGCACATGAGGTGAATTCATTTGATTTTATTTTAAAATGAGATAACCTTAATCCACGAGGTTAATTCACTAACCTTTAGCATCTTACCTGATGTCATAGCACTTGGCATAAAAATGAATGTCTCCTACACATCAAAATCAACCCCACCTTTCCTTGCATCTATATCCAATCAATCATAAATTAATTGTGTATGACCCCTCAACATCAAAATCAACCGTCTACATAAATCAATGATAAATTATTCCATCTAGATATAAAATCAATCATAAAACTTTGTATTAAGAAATCCTTACTTTTTGGCCTGCACTGAAAATAAAGCCATCTCCAAGTAAGTACACCACTCATTGTTTATAGCAAAACTACCACCTTTTTAAATATATAATGATAAAGGATTACCATCCACACGTAGCATTTATATTTGTTAACTTCTAAAATATCTTTAATTAAATAAATAATAATATAGTATTTTGTTTGAGCATGATTATGATTTTGATTTTGACTTTTTAAAAAAAATAAAAAGGCAATTTGAAAAATTTTTCAACCCAACTATAAAAAGTTGAATTAGATTTATAAATGGTTTTAAAATAAAACTAATATCTATAAAAAAAATGTCCAGCATTATTGTATTTTTATATATATTTTTATTTATATACTTTTTATTATATAATTTTTATTTTTAAGTATGATTTTGATTTTGAATTTAAAAAAAAAAAAAAGAAATTTGAAATTTTTTTCAAACCAACTATAAAAAGTTGGAATTAGATTTATAAAATTGTTTTAAAATAAAACCTAAATATCTAATAAAAAGGTTTTAACCATATATTTATATTTTATATATATAATTTTTATTTGATAATATTGTTATTTTATTTTCAAAGTTAATATATAAATAAGTTCACATATTTATTTATATTTTTATTATATAATTTTTATTTTGATAGTATTGTTATTCTATTTTCCAATTTAATATATAAATAGTATGTTAGAGATATAGAGATTATTATTAATATTAAAGTGTATTTGTTTAAATCAAAAGGAAATAAGTTTATTATTAATGATCTTTTGAACATCAAAATAAAAGGATGGTACTCCCATGCTCACATGACTTCAATTTTGATTTTGCATGTTTTTGTTCTACTTTCCATTTCATCAATAACTTTATTGTGGTATAATTATTTTAAAGTTGGATAGATTTATGTGGTTTTTAAAACTCTTAACTTGAGAGTCAGTTTGTATCAAGAAATTGTTAAATGAGTCACTTCTCTAATCAATTATTGGTCTATAGAATTCAAAAGAGTTTTAAATTGTTCTTGAGCTCAAAAGTTGTAGAAAAGACTAACATGTGGCTTTTGGGGTTGGGACATTTATCAAATAGATACTTTGAGAGATGTTTTCAACTTTATATGTAAGGCCAAAGGATATTCCAAGGCATTCAAGAGCACTTGTGGAAGGCTATCTTCCCACAAGGAAACTAATGGATTCAAGAGATTTATAAGAGATTCATGGAGCTTTAAAAAGTCATGAAGAGTGTATACATATTTTTATTTTTTTTTCAGAACGAAAAAGCATAAATATATTATATAAGGAGTAAATGATCAAAATACATTTGCCATATGGAAAACTATATATGAAGAGAGACCGGACTGGTGGGAAATCCAATACACACTGAAAATGAGAAAGAGGAAATAATCCCCAAAAAACACATAAGTCTGACGATCTTCTAATTGACAGCCATGTCACTGATATAGACAGTCGCAAAGATAATATTTTGAAACATACAAACATTGGACTCTTGAGATCCTCCATGGAGGAAGCATCGTAGAATGGAAATTCCAAAAAGTGAGAGACAAAATCATAATGAGGACTGCAGGGACAAAAAGAGGCATAAACAAAATGTATCTGACAAACTCAGAAAGCATCAGGGAAGGAAAAATCAGTGATAGAGAACACATGCTCATTTGAAATTACCTTCATATGCCATATACCTGGAGAATCTCTTCTTTCTTCAATCTTGCTTCACAAATACCTGAAATAGAGAGTCAAATTGCATCACATGTAACAATAATTGTGGGATCTCTAGTGGAATTAAAGTAATAGCTAGCATTTGTAGAAGATCAATTAAGTATTCTCTAGAATTTGACACTCAATAAATGACTTTGAATCTAAGGACTTCACCTAATTTGTCAAAAATTAGGTTAAAAGAAGAAAACACTATACAATAGTATAGGAAATTGAACCTCTGAGCCAAGAAGTTGAATTAGCAAATACCACTTTGGAGGATCTTGCTAGTCACTCTATTCATTCATTTAAATGTTTATATAACTTTACAAATACTAAACATATACTACAAAATATATAATTCAATGAAGCACTAAATAGTTTGGCATAAAATTAAGATTGTTTTTATTTGTTTTGAGAATATAAAAAAATCTCTTTTATAATATTTATATGTTCATACCATTCACCTAATATATTACATATTTATATGGAGAATGCAATTTTAAAGAAACATATTGTAAAATGATCATTAAATTAATGATATATATTAAGCCTTCACTTTATTTTATTTATATATATATGAGATAACATAATTGTTTGATATAAATTTAAAATAAAATTAAAATTTAATTCTCCCATAATTGATACAAGCATATTTGAAACAAAGAATTAGTCGAATAAACTGACTAAAAATGCACAATAACATTCACATGACACCACTTCAAAATTCCTTCGTGTAATACTTCAAAAGTTTGGTGTGTATGATACCATAAAGTTGCTAGCTAGATAAATAAATGTATTGTATTAAACAAATAAAAAACAAATGATTACATGAAACAACCAAAAACTTTGCTGTGTCCTTTTGAAGAGTATTGTAGGTATTGAGTTGATGTCTTCGTCATGAAAAAAGCTACCCATGTTTCATTTTTATAGTGAAAGACATGATCACACAACGCAAAACTCACGTGAAATAAAGAATTTGATTAAGAGAAAGCTTTTAAGCATATAAATATGTAATGTAGGAAAATAAAATAAAATAATTTTTATTAATAAAATTTTAATGAAAAAATCAATTTAGCTTGTGAGACTGATTTTTTAATATGTAAAGTAAAAAAATTAAATTTTATTAATAAAATTTTAATTAAGTGAAATAAAATATTTAATAATTTTATTATAGATATCATAAAAATTATAAAAATGAGGTTTTGTAAATTGAGTTTGATGTGGGGCTTTCTGTGGAAGGCAAATGGGTAATGGCAATGAGATGGAAGATGGAGAAGGGGGAGCAGTCAACAGGGTGCATAGGAGGCAGACCAAAACAATTGTTCGGCTAATAGGAATTCCCATTAGGATTTTGGCAATACTAAGGACCTAGAATGGAAAGTTGAATATGAGAAAGTGAGTGGTAACGCTAAAACTTCGTGGGCAGAGGGGGAAGGGTTCCCAATTTTGGCTTGGAATTCGACTAGGGTGAGGGTGGGCTCGCGCGTTTGGCTAAGGCAAGGGGCGGCTTACCCAACTGTGACCGGAAGGTGCTGGGTATGGAGGAGGGGAGTGATAGCGAGAGGCTGGAGTCAGATCCAATTTGGGGACCGGTCTTTCGACCATCCTAACTTTGGGTTTGATAGTGTAAGGGTGGAGGAGAAGCATGGTGTGGCTCACTTTTCTCGCAATATAATAGAGGAAAGGAACCAAATTAAAGCAATCTGTTTTGGAATAACAAATTGTTGTTGTCAACAGGTCTCAAGCAATTCTGATATGGCTCGGCTTGCAAGAGGACGTGGATGATGAAGGCGTAGACAGACCCCTAGGAAAGATAAAGAGTCAGGTATGTCGAAGCTCCGCATGAGAAGAAAGCCGATAGGACACCTTATCACTGAAGTTGTTGAGGCTTACAGTGAGGGTATTGATGAAGGAATCTGGAAACGGTTAGAAGAGTGGGAAGAGGAAATAAAACAGGGTAGTGAGACTGAGGAGGATATAGAAAACTCAAGGACCTTAGTCCCGGACTCGGGCAACAGAGGAAGAATTACGCAGTCCAAACAAACCCTATACCTCTATTGGTTGATGAAGAGTATGTTGGGCAACGCAATGGAACAAATCTCAGTAGGAATGGCAGTTAGACTCCAAGGTATGATGAGCTACAAGCAAGACTTGCAGAAAATTCAATTCCAGCTTCATAAGCAAGACATCAGGTTGGACATAATCAATCGTCACATTCCATGCATCCTAGAACTGAATGAGATGCTTGGATCATAGCCAAGGACCCGATACCTATGGAATTGGCCTCAGAGGAGTAGAAGGCTAGTCACTTCCCCATGTTTACTTTTGTTTTATGTGGAAAACTTTTAATTTTCGTCATACAAGTATAAGTTTAGATAGATATCTAGTGTATGGACATGAAACGTAGACATATATAGCTTGGCTAGAGAGATTAAGACTTTACTGTTTTTGGATGACTTACAATGCCGATAGGTAGCTAACAGACTTGGTTTTCCTTTGGGCAACTTGAGACCACCTAGCCAATCTAAGTGCTGTAAATTTGCTTTTGTTTAATAGAAAATGAAATGGTCCTGCCAAGCTTAACAAAAAAATTACAAAAATGAAATATAGTATAAGTTTAAATGTTTTTTAAATATTTTTAATATAGGAATGAAAGTAAAATAAATTAAGTTTTATTAATAAAATTTTAATTAAGTGGAAATAAAAAACTTAAAGATTTTATTTATAGAC
>APFE031373162.1:4494-42556 GCA_000404065.3 Pinus taeda
CTTTTATCTGTTGCTGCTGCTTTTGATTTTGAGATAGAATAGATGGATGTGAAGACAACATTTCTTCACGGGGATTTGGAAGAGGAAATCTACATCAAGAAACTTGAAGGCTTTACGGTGAAGGGTAAGAAAGAACTAGTATGCAAGTTAAACTAGTCTCTGTATGGGTTAAAACAGTCACCAAGGATTTGGTATCAGAAATTTGATACATTTATACGGGGACTTGGCTTCACCAGAAGCAAAGCAGATCACTGTGTGTATTTTAAATTAATTGGTGACCGTGTTATTTATCTGGGCTTGTATGTGGATGATATGTTGCTGGTTGGAAATGACAAAAAAATTATCCAGGATTTGAAGACCCAATTGTCCTCCAAATTCGACATGAAATATCTTGGTGCTGCAAACTATATTTTGGGCATGGAAATTAAAAGAGATCAGGCAAAGAGGAAGCTCTGGTTAAATCGGAGGAAGTATGTTGAGACAATACTACAGAGGTTTAATATGCAGGACAGTAAACCGGTGAAGGATCCTATTCCTGTAGGTGTGAGGTTATCTGTTGAACAGTGTCCCAAGACACAAGAAGAGGAAGAGGACATGTCCTGTGTTCCATATGCAAGTGCAGTCGGTAGCTTGATGTATGCCATGGTCTGTACTAGGCCAGACATTGCACATGCAGTGGGAGTATTGAGCAGGTTTATGTCAAAACCAGGGAAGGAGCACTGGACAGCAGTGAAGCGGGTTTTCAGGTATTTGCGTGGCACTAGTGATTATGGTTTGTGCTACCAAGGAAGACCAGGATGGACAGAGTGTTGGATATCTGTGGCTTTGTTGATGCAGACTGGGCTGGAGATCTGGATTAGAGAAGATCTACAAGTGGGTATGTGTTTACCTATTTGGAGGTGCAGTCAGTTGGATGAGTAAGAAACAATCTGTAGTGGCACTATCAACTACAGAGGCAGAATACATGGCAGCCACTCATGCAAGCAAGGAAGCAGTTTGGTTGTAGAGATTGTGTTAAGTATGGGGTTAGTACAGGGAGCTCTAAGGATAGACTGTGATAGCCAAAGTGCAATTTTCTTGGCAAAGAACCCTGCTTATCGTTCAAAGACAAAGCACATTGATGTTTAGTATCACTTTGTGATGGATATGATAGAAGACAAAAAGGTGTGCTGGTAAAGGTGGACACTTTGAAGAATACTGCAGATGCATTGACAAAATCTGTGAGCTCTGAGAAGTTCTCTTGGTGTAGAGAAACAATGGGCGTTTCAGGGCTGGAAAAAAGACTAAGCTCTCCTATGGCCCCCTGTGGAAAGAAAACAACAAGTGGGAGATTGTTGGGTTGTGTTATATTCTTTCCACGACTAACCTACGTAGTGAACTGGGGGGTTAGAGGGGGGGTGGAGCCCCCCTTCGTTGCACCGATTGCGCAGCGGGGGGGGTCACAAGGGGGGTGGCAGGCCCCCCTATCCGAGGGGTTTGAGGGGGGCGGGTAGCCCCCCTCTATGGGATCTGGGGAAGCGCCCTGTGAAAAAAAAAATTGGACCCTATACTAGGTTGGGCGAACCTACCTATGGTTTTCGGTCCATGGTTTTGGACGCGATGGTTTTCATTCCATGGTATTGGATGCTTTGGCATGTATAAATATGTATTGTAACATTGAAAGGAACATAATGAAAAATCAAGCTGGTAGTCCCGGTTTTGGGATCTAGTGGGAAATCTCTGTGTATATGTGCTTTATGTTTTATGCTTTCACATTGTTTATTTTTCTGTGATTTAGAATTCATATGCAGGTAATTTCTATACGAGGTTAAAACCTACACCACATTCCTACTCAACCTCCATTCCATTGATGCCACATATCCCTCCTCATATCACTTCTCACCAATGGCCCCATGCCTTCATCCACCTATCCTAATCCACCACGTAGACAACTGTTTCACCTATCCCGTTGTAATTTCCTCTTGTTTCCTTCATTCTGTTGCAGAGTAAATGCAGCTCACAACCATTGATCTAATGGTTCCGCTCCATCTGTGAACTATAAATATCTATTTTCTCCCGTGATAACATCCTTTTCTCCTTTTTCCCACTGTACATTGCTCCCACCCTCTGTTTCAATCATATCAGTAACTATTCACAGACGAAGTACCTATCTCTGATTGCTTATAAAGGAACTCCTACCTAGCATTTTCCTAAGAATTACTGAGATCTTCTGCAAATTCCCTATGTCAATCTCTCCCGTGTTCATTCTGTTACCATGATGGCCCCCAAAATTTCCACTGTGGTGAATCTCATGCTCACTCCCCCTATGGATTTGGACCACATCCCTCTTGCTGACAAAGGCTATAAGATAGCCAAGACACAATGTGAATTCAACCTCTTTGAATTACGTTGTTCGTTTCGTGACAATTACCTTGACCAATCTGATGAAATCAGCCTCTAGTAGTTCAGACTACCCCTGTTCGTTTCTTCCTAGTCTTATTACTTCCCTGAATTCTTCCTAAAGTGTCATTCCTCTTACCTTTCAAGTAAGAGGGCTATTATTTCTCCCAATGGTGAAATCCTTTTCACCTGATTACTTCTGAGAGCAAAAACCAAATGTTGCAGGTCCCCTATAGTGATTCCCTCACCCCTTTTTCCCTTGAAGCTCTCAAATAAATCTATCCAAAACTCACCTTCCCCGAGAGAGATAGGATTTTTGAAGTCTTCCTCCCAGAAGATTCTCAACTCCCCAAGAAAAATCCCCCTTATCCCTCTTATATTTTCCCTCAAAGGAATAGACATATTATCTCTGTCTTTTCATGCCTACTTGGTTACTTTTCAGATGAATGGGTAGATGAGCCTATTTTAGGCTTCCTATCCACCCTTTCTATAGAAGAAGGACTATTAGTTACCTTGAATATGGTCACTTCTTGGAAGATGTAATTCATGAACAATTCTTTAGTTTCTAACTGAAGGAATGTTCTGATATTCTTCTATTCTTATGTATATGTTCATTTTCTTTCAAACAGATAGGTTTCCCTTTGCAGTGTAGAAGTTTGAACAGTAAGGAGAGCCTCAGTCCATTATCTTTTGGACCTCCATGATCAAAAGAAAATCACAAAAATTCAATTTTACAATTTATTGATCAGTTTGTGTATCCAGCAACTTGTTTGCTGAGTGGCCAACAGATTCCAAGGATCAATTGGGATATTCAGAAACTGTTACAACTCAGTGAACAAGTGAAGACAAGAGATTGGTACCTATGCCAGTTGTTTATAGAGATCATAGTTTATGGCTTAGAGCTACCACCATATAAGCTGCACAAGTACCTTCCAATGAGAATATTTTCCTTGGAGTACATAAGGAAAATAATTCACTCAGAAAAAATCCATTTCGTGGCAACCAAGAAGTCTCAATTCTAAATTAAGACACAGATAGGACCTTTCATTTGCAAAAGTAGAGGAGCAGGAGAGGAAGTAAACCTCCTGCTGAAACAAATGAATTTCCCTCTTAGTTTTACTCGGTCCTATGAGCCCTTTGGTGTAATTTCTAAGTTAAGAGTGGAACAGAAGGAAAATCCCTATGTGCATACCCAAAGGTCATAAATAGAGAAGTACATGAACTAGCACATTTGGGTAGAAAACAAACTGTAGGAGGCCGAAGAGCAGGTACTTTCTAGAACAACTTCAGGGACTCCTATACCCAGAGAAAAGACTGAGAAGAGACCAAGAGAGGAAGACTCTGCTTCAGTTATAGAAGATTAAGCTAAAGAGTTCAAGATATATACAAATAAGGTTAAGATAGGCTCTAATAGAGACTTCCCACCACTGGAGGAAACACAGGGTGCCATTATTCTCTCAGGATTTCAAACTGTTAAGTTTGATAACAGTACCATCGATTATCCATCATCCTTGACTACTAAAGGGATTCTAGCTACAATACCTCACAAGCCAAAGTCATCTACAAAATAGAGGTAGTTGGATATTTTCCAGAGATATAAATAGATTAAACATAAGAATGAAGCCATTCATGACAACATATATGCTCAATTCAGGAAGCAGTATTCCTCAATATAGCACAGGCTCATTTCATCCTATGACACAGAAAAGGGAAGAATGCATATGGAATTCTTACAGGCGTAGGTTCCACAACCAAAGTTAGCAGTAGACTTCAAACAAACTACCTTCGAGTTTGAGGCAAAGGATGTTCATCCTTTGGATCAAATGGATATGCATAGGCAGACTGGAGAAATGGTCTACTCAACCTCTACAGAAACTTCTCTCATTGCTTCCAAACTACATATTTCCTTAAACAATGTTCAGTCTCAGCTTAAAATAGAGAGAGTTTCCTCCCTTTCTAAAGACAACAGAATCAAAAATTTGGAGCAAATGGTGATCAAAACAGGTTTTGATCCTAGTAACGCAAAGGCCATGGAGGAGATAATTAAGAAGAAGAATGTTGACATAGTAGCCCTGAAGAAGAAATTGAAGCTACCTGTGACTGAATATCCCCTAGAAAAGGAGCTAGGAGAGACAGAGTTACAAAAACAAAAGATGTTGAAGCTCCTAGTGGAGCAGAGTGCACATATCAAAGAGAAGGAAGCAGATATGGACAAGATAATCAAAAAAAAGGAACAGAGTTCACAACTACCAGTAGTTCCTCTTGACCCAGTATCAATTGCATCTCTACTTCAAACAGACCTACAATAGCCACAACAGTAGGAACATCCTCTTCTACAGTACTTCCCACATCAGTTGTGGATGATTCAATTAAGTTGGTTGGATCCATGGAAAACATGTTTATATAGGGAGAAGAGATAAAGAAACTAAGACAGGAGGTGAAATTCCTACAGGAGTAGAAAGTAAGATTTGAGAATTCCCTCCTAACATAAGTACAGAGATCCCAAACATTGTCTCATATATTGTAGAATATGGAAAAAGACAATGCCATGGGTAATACATTGGCACGGGTAAAAGAGAATATTTAGAAGTGAATCAATGAAGACATGATAGACATTTGGCCTTCAATACAAATCATTTTTGAACAACATGAACTGATTGAAAGGTTCAATGAATCCATCTAAGAAGTTAGAAATTAGTTGGGTGACAAACCCAGTAAAGCCACTAAGCTCATCAAATTCATTAACTCCAAAAACAAAGAGCAATTAGAAGAGTTAGAGATTGAAGATAGAACAAAAACAATATTGGAAGTCGAGAAGGTGTTGACTAAGAGAAATCTAATGAGACAGCTTGAAGAAAAATGTCATATTATGGACACTGGTGTACAGATATTCTTCACCAAGTTGGAACCCCTCTACAAGAAAGGACTTCCAAATTTATTAGTTATTAATGATAAGCTCAGCACGTGGTCTAATTACAGTGATAAATTAATGACCAAGGCGAGAGACAATTCAAAGGTCGCAAGTGGAATATTCAGTATGATAGGAAAGGCGTTCTTGGAAGTGTTGGCATATGACCTGGACATTGAGTATGCAATTAAACACATATTCATTTCCAAACCGACATTTGCTAAATACACTGAGGTCGATGAAGTTTACAGACAGTTACTGAAGACAATATCACAAGTGAACAATGATGGGATAAATTATGTGAATTACTGGAGTAAGCAGCAGATTTGGTCATTTAGCTCAGCGTCAATAGCATAACAGAATTCAAAGGGCCAGGCAGTCAGCAGTTCCACTAATTTAGTGTCAGCAATACAGAGAAATTGAATTTTCCTAAATACTTGTAATAAGTTAGACAGATTTAGTTTAGTAATTCCTAAATACATCCTAGTTGGCTTTGACAGATTTTTTGTAAATATCTTATAAATACATCTCTTTTATAAGTATCAAGGGTTGGTGTTTATACAGAAGAACACTAGCGTACATTGTTGAAGCATCAACAGATTTACCGGTAATACAAAAAGATCTTTCACAGGATTCTTGTGTCAAGTTGTTGGTGAAGTGCCTCTATTGTTCTATGTGATATTTCTCTATTTATCACACATATTGGTTTCTTAATCTTAATTATTCAATAGATAATTAAAGGACAGAATTTGTTTAAATCTACACTCTGCTCCCAGCTTTGAATAATTTCCATGTTTCCTACTGAACTTTAAATATAGAATTCAGGTAACAGCGCTCTATATCTAAAGTGAATCTTAATTTGTTCTTCCTTCCCCATCTCATAAACTAAAAGAATCCTGTGTGATTTATCTGTAAACAATGAAATCGATCCATACTTTATAAATCAGACTCCATAGCCCAATGGTAATCTACTTTTCAACCAACCATTCAAATACAAATCAAACCTTAAACTTCATAACTAGACTAATATTCAATACAACAAAGTTAAATCTTACAGAGAGAACCCTCTCTGAAGTTGGAAGGGCTAGATCCCAGCTTCCAAAGTAGTTTTGTGGTTACCTTTGCGATTTTCTTCTACAACCTCAGAAAATTACAGAGTGCTAACATTCTGGCGACCATACTGGGGAATTAAAAATAATCCTTCAAAAAATTTTGATAAGGTTAATTTCCCTAGTTTATACATCTTTCTTTCAAGAATTCTAATCATCAAAATATTGGAAATAAAGGATTGGAGTTTGTTTTTTATTTTTAAAGATCTGGCTCCAAAAATAATTCATACTCGAGCCAATCCTAATCTAGAACCACCTGAAATTTTACACAATCCTGAAAGGATACTAAGAAAAAGAAGTTTAGTTGAAAGCTAAGGAAGAAATAGCCCCCTTTCTAGGGAAAATTCGCTTCCTAAAAACTTGGACAACAAACAAGATATTTAGTTCAATTTACCTTTTTAACAAAGTATTTTTAGGACCAAGTCTGAAAATTTTGTTGATCAGACAGTGGTTGATGAATCCATTCTTTAGTCTTACAAACCAATAGGACCATTTGTTGAACTTGATTTGGATCAACAAGCCCTCCAGAATTTCGACACATTTTAGGATATTGCCAGCACTTGATTAGGTTGTACATCAAGCTTACATTCAACAATATATTGAACTTTCTGCTCTTTCTATTGTAGCATCAACTTCATCTTCCCAACAATTTCATCCAACATCAGTCTGCCCTACCTCTTCTGTAATTTATACTACTCATCTAGTAGTATAAAAAATAGTAATACAACCTATTCTAACAAATCCTACATCTACACCTCGCATAATACCATACATCATGGCTTCTCGTTATGCTCCCTTGGTTTTACCTGCCCAGTTGCATGATATGCCCCAAGAATATTAGACCAAGATTCCCCAATTTGATAGCACTAGTACTATCAATGCACAACAACACATAGATAAAATGAATGACTTTTGTTATCTTCATGAAGTAGATGAGAATGATGTAAACATGAGGTTGTTTTCCTAGAGCTTAGGTGGAGAGGTGAGAAAATGGTTCAAAAACTTAGCAATAGGTATAGCTAATCTTGTTGTATTTCAACAATCTTTTCTAAATAGGTGGGAAATCAGAAAGAGTCCTCTACATATCCTTAATGAATACAAAAACCTTAAGAGAGGACCTAATGAAACTGTAGAAGAGTATTGTGATAGGTTTAATGAGGCTTACAATGAAATCCTAACTACCATTAAACCACCCCTGGGATTGGCCCTGATACATTTCCCAGAAGGATTAGATGTTGATATGGCCTATCAACTGAGAGAAAGAGATCCCTCTACCCTAGAGGAAATGCAATCAATTGCGCTCAAAGTAGAGGCTAATTTATTAGCCAAAAAAGTTAAATCAAAATCTGAAAAAGAGTAACAATAAAAGAGGAACCTTCATCTTCTTCTTCCATTGATTATAAAATAGACAGTTTACTAAGAACATTAGAGAAAATGATGGATAGAATCAGTATAACTGATAGGGCTCCTCCGAGATAAAATCAAACTGGGGAAATAAGGAATCCACACTTTAGAATAAATCAACCCCAGATCAAACAAAGGACCGAAAAGGTCCAGACCAGTAGCTAAGACTTCCTTTCCAAGAAAATTATACATATGAGGAGGCTGAGGTAGTTAATGATACAGAGGACACTCAAATAATGGGAGTAAATGATAATGACTCTATTTTTCTTACTCAGAAAGAACAAGACCTTTTCCTATTATCCCAGGATGAAATAGAACCTGAAGAATTAGAATATTATAAGAAAGGTTTTGAGAATTCCATTATGGAAGTCCATAAGTAATACAACCTGAGGAGTAGGAAAAATCTTGATACCCCAACCAAAAATTCAGTTGAAACACCTGCCAAGAATAACGTTGAGATTCTTGCTAAAAAGAATCCTGATGTTCCAATCGAGAAAAAACCTGATACTACATCCAAGTCAATTCAAACTAATGACCCCTCTACCAGCCAACAAAGAGACATATCCTGAAAGGATTTTGTTGATAAAAAAGAGGTTGCCAATTTAAATAAAGCTCATACATCATTTAATATAGAAAATGAATTGGTGAAACTCAAAATACCCATTCCTTTGACAGAATTAATGAATAAAATTGCCTATAGATCACAAGTAATGAAATCTCTAAGCATTGGAGAGAACACTGATACAGTCAACGTATTATATGATCAACCTAAAATAATGTTTGGCCCTAAAGTCGATGGTAAGCTTCAAGAGGGAGATGTACCTCCCTTTTATGTTAGTTTGACCATTCATGATAAAATCTTACACAATGTTATGCTTGACTCAGGGGCCTCCTACAATCTTATGCCTAAGGTAATCGTGGAGAAATTGGGATTAGATATAACCAGAAGGTATAAATATATGTATTCATTTGATTCCGGTCAAGTAAAGTGCCTTGGACTTATAAAGGATTTATGTGTCAACTTAGTCCAAATACCAGCCAAAAGTGTGCTAATGGACATAGTTGTTGCTGATATACCTCCCAAATATGGTAGGTTTCTTTCTCGTTCATGGGGAGCCAAACTCTAGGGAACCTTACAAATGGATATGACCTATGCCAAAATCTCGGTATTTGGTCAAACTATGAGACTTTATAGGGAGAAAATCATGAAATTCATGGTCACAACTTAGGAGAGACCTAATAATTATCCCTTATACTTTGTCCACACTAAGGAATGCCAAACATTAATCAATGAATAGGATAAATCAGATGAAGTTTTATGGAATTTGAGTTTTGATGGATATGTTAGTAAAGAAAGGGCAAGTGTTGTTATATGCGCTTCCAATTATTACACTCCTCACTCAGAGGGGCATTCCTATAAATTGAATTTCTAGTGTTCTAATAATGTAGTAGAGTACGAAGCCTTAATCTTAGGGTTAAAACTTTTAAATAAGTTGAGTGCTAAACGTATAGCCAGTCATGGAGATTCAAAGTTGGTAATAAAACAAATCAAAGGAGAATGTTCTGTAAAACATCCAAGGATGACAGCATATAGGAATGTTGTGTTGGATTTTCTGGATTCTTTCACTGAATATAGTTTGTTTATGGTTTCAAGAGATCAAAACATTCTGCCTAATGGTCTTGCTACTTCAGCACGTACTTGTAAATTACCATTTCATCCTACTCACCAATATATTGTTGAAGTGAAAAATAGACCTATTATACCTAATAATATTAGCTACTGGTAGGTTTTTTGAAATGATGCCCAGATTGATAATTTTTTGCAGTCCAAAGAAGAATTTGAAGATGCTAATATAGATATAGAACTTGATGTAGAAGATATTGTACATAATAATGTGAAAAAATTAGAATTGAATGAAATAGATGAAGAGAAATAAGAAACATAAATTTTACAGCTCAAAGATAATGTCTTACCTAGAGGGCTAGTTCCATTAGAAGATTTGTTTGATTTCAATGATGTAGTTAAGAAGCCCAAAATTGAACCCACTAGAGCTGGTATTGAGGAACATAATATCGGCACTGAACAAGAACCCAAAATGATCAAACTGTTCAAATCCTTACCCCCAGCTAAGAAGCTAAAGTACATTGAATTGTTCAAAGAATTCGTTGATTTTTTCACCTGAAGTTATGAGGATTTAAAATCCTATGGCACAAGCATTATACAACATAAGATTCCCTTAAAAGAAGATCATAAACCTTTTAAACAAAAATTAAGGGGAATCAACCCAAAGCTTATGCCTCTTATAAAAAAGAAGTAAAAATAATGTATGATGCAAAGATCATAGTGCCCTTGAGATATTCCAAATGGGTAACCAATTTGATTCCCACTCGGAAAAAGACTGGTGAGATCAGGATCTGTATTGATTTCTGGAATCTGAATAAAGCCTCTTTAAAAGACAATTACCCTCTACCCAAGATGGATCAAATTCTGAAGAAGGTGGTTGGATCCAACATAATTTCCCTATTAGATGGTTTTTCTGGTTATAACCAAGTCTTAGTACACGATTATCAAGAGAAGACAACATTTACTACATCCTGGGGCACTTTCATGTATGTGAAAATTCCTTTTGGTCTAATGAATGTTGGAGCTACTTTTGAGAGCAAATGATTTTACCTTTGCTAATGAAAGGGGTCATTTCATAGTCATATACCTAGATGACATCACTGTTTTTTCGAAAATAGATGAGGAATACCTAAATCACCTCAGAAGAGTCTTTGAGAAATGTAGGAGATTTGGTATCTCCCTCAACCCAAAGAAAACAGTGTTTGGTTTGCAAGAAGGAAAACTGATAGGACACATAATTTCAAAGGAAGGAATCAAAATAGATCCCACCAGAATCATACTCAAAATTAATCCCCCTAGAAATGTAAAGGAAGTTCAATCTTTTATTGGATAGATTAATTTTCTAAGGAGATTCATTCCTAATTTAGCACAAATTTTAAAGAATATAACCACAGGTAGAGACTCCACAGGTAGCAGAAGCTTTTGCTACCTCTCCCTAGTATGCAGATATTATTTATGTTTTACATCATTTATAAGCTCTGCCTGGTTTAACTAAAACAAAAGCTAGATTTATTAAACTTAAAGCTGTCAAGTTTTGTATTTTGGATGAAAATCTGTATTCGAAAGATGTTGGTGGAGTTTTACTGAACTTGCTTGTTGAAAAATGAAGCAAATAAGGTCATGCAAGGGTTTCATGAAGGAGACTACGGTGGATACCTGTACTAGAAGACTACTGCCAATAAGATTCTAAGGGCAGGTTTTTATTGGCCCACCTTATTTTCTGATGTCCAAAAGAAAGTTACTTCATGTCACAAATGCCAAATATTCAAAGGAAAAAAGAAACTATTGCCTTTACCCTTAAGGCCTATATCTGCTGAAACTCCTTTCCAACAATGGGGCCTTGACTCTATAGAATAAATTCACCCTTCCTCTTCTACCCAACATAAGTGGATTCTTACAGCCACTGATTAATTTACAAAATCGATAGAATCCATACCGACTAGAAAAGCCTCTGATGCAGTCATCATAAAATTCCTAGAGAACAATATCCTTTCAAGATTTGGATGCCCTATGAAAATTATTGCTGACAATGTTGCAGCTTGTTATGGTTTTGTTATTTTTGTTTTATAAGCTTGGTGGAACTACATCTTCATCATTTCCAATATATCACCACGATCGGGGCGAGGAATTGAACCGGTGTCTTCACATCAAGGAGTGCATTAACAGAGAACCCAATCACAATCTATCCAAGACCCCATCTATCTATCCACAGGGTCTTGGTTAGATGGTGATTGGGTGCTTTGTTAAGGAACTCCTTGATGTGAAGTCACCGGTTCAATTCCCTGCCCTGATCGTGGTGATATATTGGACATGATGAAGATGTAGTCCCACCAAACTTACAAATGTTGTAGCTTTCAGGTCAAAGAGGATGGTATATTT
The DNA here is from genome assembly GCA_000404065.3 of Pinus taeda. NCBI lineage: Eukaryota > Viridiplantae > Streptophyta > Pinopsida > Pinales > Pinaceae > Pinus > Pinus taeda. Next base: position 16,298 of record APFE031373162.1, read on the forward strand.
TTGCAACAAAGATCACATAACACTAGGACATTCTACATCCTATTACCCTTAGGGAAATGGACTGGCAGAATCTTCCAATAAAATATTAGTTAATATTGTTAGAAAGTTGTTGCAGGATAATAAGAAATCATGGCACAACAAGTTGGTTAATGCATTGTGGGCAAACATGCTTATTACCCAAAATTCAATAGGCATGCCTCCATACTAGCTAGTTTATGTAATATATGTTGTTTTTCAAACCTCGTTGGGAATTCTTGTTTTAAAAACGCTGCAAGAATTGGAAGTTGAACCAAATGATTTACAGAGGGGAATAAACCAAACAATTCATTTGCAGTAGTTAAGAGAGGAAGTTCATAACAAAACTTAGTTGATCCAAGAAAGCATCAAGAAGACATTTGACATAAGAACTAAGGCTAATGATTTTCAGATCGACAATCATGTTCTGAAATGGGATTCTAGAAGAAAAGAGAAATGAAAGCATGGTAAGTTTGACAATATGTGGATGGTACCTTACATTATTTATACTTATAGAGGTAACAGTGCATTTTTCTAAAGAATAGATGGAACATAGTTACTTGGATGACCTGGCAATGGCAGGATGCTAAAGAATTACGTTTTTCAAGACTAAATAACAATTTTTATCACACCCATTGTAGATACCATTTACTTTGTACTGTCATGAGTGGGTAGCTTATGTTTGAAAATTGAATCCTGTGGAGAAGGCCCTAAGCTTTTAATCATTTTTCCACCATAACTACAGTGAACACAATAAATCAGATGCAGTCAAACATTGTAGATAAGGATTCAAGGCTACTAGTCTACTAGTCTACTATTCTTTACACTTCACTAGGAAGTGCCATCCCCAGCTGGAGCCACTGTTAGGGTCCTATAATTTATAGGATCAAATGATGATTGAATAATTGCTTTCAGTATTTCAGATTGTAAATAATATTGCTTAGTGCAAATGATTTCCAAAAAAGATAGAAAAATGAAAACAGGGTACAAATACAAAAATAGAAAAAGGAAAAAGAAAAGAAATTATAAAAGAACCCCACAAAACAAAAAATGAATAAATGTGAAAGTGATGCTAGTTGAAGTGCCATTGATAGTCTGCTGGTTTTGCAAAGAATAAATTCATGAAATTGTGTGTAGCTTGTCTAAATGCCACAATACCTTTGTGCTTGAAACATATAGTTTAATCATGTTCAAGCAAGTTTCAATTTATGTTAATTAGATTAATGCAGTTGTTAGATTAGCTTAGTTGTTTGAAATAAATATTCTTAGTCCTTTAAGAATGAAAAAATAAATAGGGTTTGCACGTTTATATGCACCCTCATTGGCTTAAAGTTACATTAGTGTAGGAAACATATCAATTTATTATGTAATTGGTGAATTTGGTCATTCTTCCAAAGTTTGGACTTTGGTGTAAAATTTATTTGTTCGAAATGTGATGTGGGACCACCAGCACTAAACTCCGCATATATCACCTTCCCTGATCACTATCTTGTTTCGGTCCGACAACCCTTAAGTCTTTTTGGACCCCCCCCCCCCCCATAGTGATTCTCTTTAATGGCGGGGGGGTCTGAAAAGTGGTTTCCCCACCGCTACGTGCCCTCTCCTTATAATTTTGGACCCTGCCCCCGTTCATACCATAAAAAAACTACTCCCCCCTACGAAAGCAGTTTGCACCATCTCGCCGCATTCTGCCTTCCCGCCAACATTCACCCACCACATCCTTGCTCAACATCCATTCCACTGACGCCATGTATCCCTCTTCCTGTCACTTCCCCCCAATGGCCCCATGCCTTCATCTGCCTATCCTAATCTTCCAAGTCGATGACCGTTTCACCTATCCTGTTGTAGTTTCCTATGTTCTGTTGCAGAGTAAATGCAGCTCACAACCATTGATCCAACAAGTCCACTCTGCCTATGAACTATAAAGCTCCATTTTCTCCCACGATCTCCTTATCTCCTTTTTCCTACTGTACATTTCTCCTGCCCTCTATATCATGCCTATCAGCAACTATTCACAGATGAATTACCTATCTCTGATTGTTTACAAAGGAACTCCCACCTAGTGTTTTTACAAGAATTGCTGAGATCTTCTACAAATTCCCTCTTTCAATCTCTCCTATATTCATTTTGTTACCACGATGACCCCCAAAATTTCCATTATGGTGAATCCCATGCTCACTCCCTATTATAGATCCATTTGGGCACATCACTCCCAACATTCAGATCAGTACTATTAGGGCTCGTCAAACCCTAATCTAGTTGCTACATGCCCTAGACAAGTTATTACATTCAATTCCTCCTTGCCTGAAAGTTTCCTAGCCTAAAGCCCTCCAAAAATGCCTCCTTGAGGGACTAGCATAGCCTTGGTCAGGGGTAAATGCACTTTAGTGAAGGTAGGCCCATATAAGGGTGCATTTCAGGGCACTTAGGCCCACTTTGACCTATGTTGGGCGAGATTGAGCGAATCCTTCATAGGGTTCTGGGAATATTCTTATATTTTGGAGCATTCTAGAAGATTCCCACACTTATATTATCCTATGAGCTCGAAATTGGATAGGGAATGAATCAAATAACCTCCTATCCTCTCATCCCTTATTCCATGGAAATGAACTCCCAAATTGGAAAGCCATTCAATGTCAAATTTATGACAAAACCACCTCCATTTCCCTATAAATTGAGCACTCATCATAGGATCAGGGGCTAGACTTTGAAGAATTGTAAGGATATACTGTTGGTTTGAGGTTTGAGATCATAAGAAAGTATTGGTATGTTTCCAGAGTGTTTTTCTTTTGGTGTGATGAAGGATGGAACTCAAGTTGGATGAGTGACATTGGATCAGACTTCTTTGGTTGTAACTCTTCCTTCTACTTAATAAATTTGTTTACACATTTTCCCATATTCTTGTCTTTATGTATGATGATTGTATGTGTAAATGCTTTCGATTCCATTTTCTTATAGTAGATAGATCTCATGCTTTGATTGGTTGCTGTCCTCTGTTTATGATTGCAGGTACTGATCCAACGAATTTAGTTTGAGAAGGAACGACAAGAGCTATTCAAAGGAGACAAAGGGAAGCGAAAGAAAACAAGTAAGTCCCTTTTCTTATTTATCTTCTGTAGGAAAAGGTTAAACTCTTTAATTATGTTGTTCTAAGTGTAGCTACCCACTTAGGGAAGTTGTGTTTATCCATAGATGAAAAATTCTACATAAAAAATTGGTGACTTCACTAGGGAACGATCATCATTCTGGGTATTTTATCCTCATCATAGTACACTCTAATAGACTTTACTTGCTTTCATTTATCTTATTTCAGTCTTTTTGAAGTTGTTTTGGTCAAAAAATTGAGGTTAGATGTCTTTTGATTGGCCTCTCTAGCACCGGCGGGGGCTTGATCAGGGGACAGTGCTTTGCAGAGCACACTTGGCTTAGAGACAATGCTCTACAATGCAGTTACTCCCACATTGACTTGCACTGATCCTCCTTAAGCTTAAAAACCCACCTTTGACTTGGATTTTTCCAAGTCTGCTTCTGAAGTTGATTGTTGAAAGATCAATGATTGTTATGGTTTTGAAATCAATTTGAATTTCCTCTTCTAGCCCTACTTTGACCTTGATTGTTTAGTGCTTCTTAAGATATTTCTTTACCATTATCAATTCATTGTCAAAGTTGGTTTATAGTCTATTAGTCTTTTCTAAAAAGAAAGTATCATAAACTCTTCATTTCTTTGAAAAATGAATTGTCGTAAAGTCTTCGTTTCTTGCAAAAAGATTGATTGATTGATTGTGCATTTAGTTTCCTTTTGTTCATCTAAACATTAGGGGAATTGAAAAGAAAAACTTGCATTATACACTTAGAGGTTTGTGTGTGCTTGTAGGAATAGCTAGGGAAATTGCATTATGTGTGCTCTTTGCTCTTTGTCAAAGATTTGATTGCTTTATCCCTTACTAGCTACAGTTTTCATTGTTAATTGAATGAAAGAATGTTTCTCATGTTAGTTGGAATCTAGGAATTACAAACGTACATCACATGGTGAACCTTGAAGGGAAAATTCTTAAAAGATCAACTTAAAAGTTATCTCAATTAACCTAAGGGAGCATTGTAACTTAATGCATAACATTTAGAGGTCTAGGCTAGAGACGTGTTTTGGCATCATAAAACATAGTATTTGTTGTTAATTGTTTGCGGTACATTCCAAGTGTGATACCTCATTCCACATATGTCAGTATATCATAGCTCATCCACATACTTTCTGATATATAGGACGGTGTTACAGTACGTAAAGTATAAAGGAATGCTCTCACTATGCAGTTTCACATTAGATAGCGCTAGCAAGGATTGGGCCTCCACATACTTTCGGGTATATATGGGAGGACTACATTAGGTTACTATCAATCCATAGGTAACCGATTCAGCTGCTTTGTACACCGTGATACACCAAACACAACATTCGGGGAGATTGGATGCACATATGTTAAGTCCTTGGTTTACTAAGGCAGTATGTTGCAGTTCACAGTTACTTGGTAATCCTTTTGCCTAGAATATCCCTCTTTTGTTTTGTTATATTATTTTGATTAAAATAAATTTAATTGACTGTGGATAACATCCTCCACATCTCCTTAGTTTATCTTAGGTTGAAACATATGGCAACAACTCCGGAGTCTATCAATCAAGGATTTCGTTTTGATGGGAATCCTAGTCCTATTCCATCTTTCAGAAATATTGGTGCTCCTTATATGGCTACATTGTCCCTTCTAGGACATACCATTGGCTTGCTAGTATGGTTGTTCTCAATCTCCTTGGCCACGCAACCGAATATTCCTACAACTGGACAAAATCAACCTCCATTTGATCCTAAATTTGACCCTTTCCCTTCTTCGTCGATTGTTTCTTCCTCCTCTTCTTCCTCTTCGCCTAGTGAAAGTATTAGTACTAGTAACCAAGTGGCTAAGAAGAAGAAGCAAATTCAGCAGGGGGTAATCCAGGCAACCATTGCTTCAAATGCAAATTCTGATGAGAAACTGTCTAATGAGCCTCACAAACTCTGATATCCTGGAAAACTTTGTATGGAAGACCATCTTCTTCGAAATTTCTCTGGTATTCCTCATATCTTAGAAGAATGGTCTTCTCATTCACATCATCCTGTGTCATCAACTTCTCAAGATCATGCTGGTGACACACCATCAATAGTGGTAGTAAAGTTCATGGAAAGAAGGGTAACGTTGATGTTCCTTGTAGGCTATGTGAAGGGAATCACCCCATTCACCTTTGTTCCTACCTGGATGAAGCCAAAAAAGTGTTGGATAACCATCCTACTTCTCCACAGTGACTTCCATCTGGTTACAAGAGACTCTCCCTTAATCCTTCACTAGTTGATGAAGTGACTGACCCCAATTAACCGTCGGTAAAACCCACTCTCTCTAAATGTGAATCTCATGAGTCTATCCCTAACCAATCACAGGTCGAGGAAATAGTTGACCTGATTTCACCTTAAGTTAATCGTACCTTTCCCGTAGAGAGTGAGTATGATACCACTCAGGTTCTTTTCGTTTCTTTAGATTCCAATGAGCTTGGAGGAAATCCTCCTATTCCATCAATACGGGAGGAAAATCCTCCCGTTCCCATAACTCAAGGGGGTAATTCTCCTGTTCTTATGGTACCCACTCCAAGTAGTCTAGTCACTTCCTTTGATTGGAATCGACTTGCAGGATTATGTCTTCCTTCTTGTCTGCCTTTCTAGATCATAGTACAGGTTTGTAATATGATTGTATCTAGCACTATTATAGATGAAGGTGCATATGTGAGTATCCTTCCCTCCACTTCTTGGCAAGCGCTCAGTTCACCGCCACTTGTGCCTATTACCCAAAATCTGTTGGCTTTTAACAGAGGAACCAGTCAACCATTAGGAACCCTTCCTCAGTTGCCTATTACTTTGGGAGGAAAACTTGTTTATCTCAATGTGATGGTAGTCCAGGCCCTTTAGATTACAATTTACTTCTTGGGCGTGACTATGTTTATGACATGGGAGCTATTGTTTCAAAACTCTTTTGAGTGATGTGTTTCCTGCATGAAGGAAGAATTGTCACCGTTGACCAACTCAACCATCTTCCCTAAATGGTCATTTTGTCCCAATGGTATCTTCCCCGCCACGAGTCAATTATGTGGCAACTTGTTCCATGCCTACATCAACTAATGATCGATTCCATGATGTTGTACATTATGTACTAGGGCATTGGAACTAGATCTCTCTAATGGATTCCTTCCTATGGATCCCTTCTAGAACCTTGTTCTCACATCTGATGAGAACCTATTGGAAGTCATGACCTCTTATAGGTCGTTGTTATAGATCCATTTGGGCACATCAACCTCGACTTATAGATTAGTACTATTAGGGCCCATCAAACCCTAATTCAGTTGTTACATGCCCTAATGGAGTCAACCATCAGAATGCCTCCTTCCCAAGGGATTCCATGACTGAAATCATCCAAAAACTGCCTCTAAGAATATCAGCGCAGGCAAGCCTTTATCAAGGTGCACTGCAGTGCAGCCCAGTACATTGCCAGGGTGCATTGCAACGCACTTGAGCCCTCTTTGGCCTACGCTAGGAGAATTTGAGTGAAATATGCATTGGGGTTTGGAATATTCTTATCTATGGGATGCCTCTAGAAGTTTCCCAAGGTTATCCACTCCTTTGGGCTCGAAATTGGATGAGGGAGGAAGTTAAGGAACATCAATCCCTTTATCCCTTCCTCCATGGAACTAAATCCTAAGTTTGGGAGGGCATTCATTATCACCATTTATGGCATAACTTCCTTCATTCACCTATAAAAATACCACTCATCTAAGTGATCAAGGACTAGAAATCATTGAATTATAGGGAGATGTTGTTAGTATGAGACTTGAATTGGTTTCAAGTATTGTAATGATTTCAAAATGTCTTGCTTGTTATGAGGAGAGGATGGGATTGAACTAGAGGAGTGACACTGAATCAAGAAAATTGGGTTGTAACTCTTATTTTCACTAATAAAGTGTTCAAAGATTTTTCCATATGTTTGTATTGTTCATTGATGCTTGCATATGTGTATTATGCACTTGATTCCATTTTATGTTTAATCAATAGATCATTATCATATGCTTTGATCGGTTTTTGTCTTCTGTCTGTGTGTAGGTACTTTTCAAGCAGATTAAGTATGGAAAGGAGCAACAGAATTGGTCTAGGGAGATAAGAAGTAGCGAAATCTTCAGATAGGCTTCTTTACTGTCTTATTTAATCTATTGGTTATAGAAAAAGTAGAGAATGCTTTGCACTATTGTTCTAGACTTAGCTACTAGTCTAGGGGTTTAAGCATGTATCCAAAGACACTAAAACTTCCAAAAATAGTCGTGATCAAGGAACATGAGGATAGTTCATTGTCTTGTGGCAACCTCATTAAAAAATGAAACAAGGAATATGAGGATAGTTCTCGGTCTTGTGTCAACCTCATTAAAAAATGAAACAAGGAATACGAGCATAGTTGTCTTGTGTCAAGCTCATTAAAAATGAAACAAGGACTATGAGCATAGATCCTTGTCTTATGTCAAGGTCATTAAAAAATGAAACAAGGAATATGAGCGTATTTCCTTGTCATGTGTCAACATCGTTAAAAAATGAAACAAGAACTATGAGCATAGTTCCTTGTCTTGTGTCAAGCTCGTTAAAAAATGAAACAAGGAATATGAGCATAGTTCCTTGTCTTGTATCAAGCTCGTTAAAAAATGAAACAAGGAATATGAGGATATTCCCAGTCTTGATTCACCCTCGTTAAAAAATAAAATAAGGAATACGAGGACAGTTCCTTGTCTTGTGTCAACCTCGTTAAAAAATGAAACAAAGATTATGAGGATAGTTCTTGTTTTTGTGTCAACCTTGTTAAAAAATGAAAAAAAGGGTATGAGCATATTTCCTTGTCTTGTGTCAAGATTGTTAAAAAAAGAAACAAGGAATATGAGGATAGTTCTTTTACTGTTTCAACCTCATTAAAAAATGAAACAGGTCCCAGAGCATAGTTCCTTGTCTTGTGTCAAGCTCATTAAAAAATGAAACAAGGAATCTGAGCATAGTTCCTTGTCTTGTGTCAAGCTCGTTAAAAAATGAAACAAGGAATATGAGGATAGTTATTTTACTGTGTCAACCTCATTAAAAAATGAAACAAGTATCAAAGCATAGTTCCTTGTCTTGTGTCAAGCTCATTGAAAAATGAAACAAGGAATATGAGCATAGTTCCTTGTCTTGTGTCAAGTTCATTAAAAAATGAAACAAGGAATATGAGGATAGTTATTTTACTGTGTCAACCTTATTAAAAAATGAAGCAGTTCCCAGAGCATATTTCATTGTATTGTGTCAAGCTCGTTAAAAAATAAAACAAGGAATCTAAGCAGAGTTCCTTGTCTTCTGTCAAGCTCATTAAAAAATGAAACAAGGTCCCATGGAGAAAAGTTCCAATTCGAGTCTTTGATTAGATCTCGTAAAATCCCAGTTGAGTCTTTCATTTGATCTTGTAAATGAGCCTTCATTCCATCCAACTAATAGCCATGAGTAGTCTACTTAGGTGAATGCAAAGAAGCTTGGGGGCCATGCACCTAGAACTGAGTCATCATTTTGGGGGCATGTAAACCAATCACAAGCATAGTTTTTCGTTTCAATCTTGTGTAAAAATGAACAAAATACAAGCATGTTTATTCATTTCAAGATTGTGTAAACATGAAACTGAATCCAAGAAGAGTTTTCCATGGTTCATGATTGTGTAAAAATGAACCCATGCCCAATTTACATCTCGTGATTTCCATTTTTATCAGCTAATTTCTGCTAGATGAACCTTGGTTGTTTCATTCCATCACCACCATCTCTTTGGCCGATCATATTCTTTCACTTGGTTGTTTTACCCTTTCTGAGGAACAATTGTAATGAGTGGTATTATTAGTTAGCCTCTTCACATAAATCAACATGTTTTGAGAAGTTCCAACATCACTAGAACTAGTTGCTATCCGAGACACCACTCGTTCCTCTAAGTGGAATCCTCTTTAAGCTCTTTTCAGACTCTTGAAACATGAAAATATTGTCAAGCGCTTGTCCTTTCCAGCTTGTAAACAGATTGGAAACGACATTTACTCAGTATAAGTTTAACCCTTTTCCAGATTGAGATAGATTATTTACGAAAAAAGAATATGTTGATCAAACATGGTCAATAGGTTCTCTCTTGTATTGTTTTACGCTTTTTCAAACTTGAGAGACAAACTTAGGAAAAATAACTTGTGGAGTTTTATTTTTTTCCCTTTTCAAACTCTCTAAACATGAAAAGGACCGAGTTATCATTGTCGTTAAACTCATTAAAACATCACAAAGCGACAAACTTGTCCATCATGACAAGACCGAGTTTCACCTTCGCTAGACTCGTTAAAACATCACATAGCGATGGATTCACCCGAAGGGTGGAATTATACAACAAGCATATGTTATCCTCCTCAAGCTTGATAAAAATTAAAGAGGTGCTAGTCAGCAATGACTGGGGAAAATGGGAAAAGGGGTAAACCACTTTATGGCAGCAGGTCGCTCTTGAACATGACACTTTCACTTCATCACTGTGACTACATTTATCTGCTTGATGGTCATCATACCTTGGTCTATCATACCATCCAGTACTTTGGTTTTGGATCAATGCTACCAATTCATTCAGTGTCACCGACATGTTCAAGAGAAGTCACTCAGTTAAATTCATCCTTTGCAATACTCATAAACCTTCATTTTCATGACCGTTATTCCTAAACCTTGTGTTGTCAGTGACATTCCGTCTCCAAAAATCATTAAACTAGTTTTGTGTCATTGATGTGTGATACATCAAGGCCCTCTTGTGATGAGTCACTTCTTGTCGACATCATCACATTAACCAAGAAGTAGACATAGAAACACCCTTTCAGTACCTTGAAGCTTGCATACATCAATGGCAAGTTTCTTGCTTCCTGCGATAGGTTGACATCATTGGCCTTCGACCGAAATAATTTCTATGGTGTTTGACATCAAAATGCCCATTCACACCATGCAGAATGTACTATAGTACCTTGAGGATCATTATCATTATCAGTGATTTCTCTCGCGTCTATTAACGGCTTACATCATTAGTTGGTAATGAGACAGTGTCTTCCCATGTTTGACTTCAGATCACATATTCACATGGTTAGACTCATACTTGAGCAAATGATTGAATGAGATAGAAGACCTCGGACCTAGTTTCATCCATCCGGGTTGCAATTTCAGGAAAGTACCAAATCATCTGTACAATGGCCTTACACTGATGGTCGTCCCATCATGGGTCTATATATGTAGATGACTATCTGTGTACATGTAATGAAAGTTTATATGCTGAGCATGGGTATGCCTTCCCTCAGAAATTCATGAAAAATCAAAAATATCATGATATTATGTATTGTAATTGATGCAGCTTACCATCCGCTTTGAAACCTCCTCATCACATCATAAAGCATATCACTCGACATTATCCTTTTCAACTTCATGCTTTAGGGGGCATCTATTACAAATCCATTTGGGCACATCACTCCCAACATTTAGATCGGTACTATTAGGGCTCATCAAACACTAATCCAGTTGCTACATTCCCTAGACAAGTCATTACTTTGAATTCCTCCTTCCCTGAAAGTTTCCTAGCCTGAAGCCCTCCAGAAATGCCTCCTTGAGGGACCAGCATAGCCTTGGTTAGGGGTAAATGCACTTCAGTGTAGGTAGGCCCATGTAAGGGTTCATTTTAGTGCACTTAGACCCACTTTGACTTGTGTTGGGCGAGATTGAGCGAATTCTTCATAGGGTCCTGGGAATAGTCTTATCTTCTGGAGCATTCTAGAAGATTCCCACACTTATCCTCTCCTATGAGCTCAAAATTGGATGGGGAATGAATCAAATAACCTCCTATTCTCTCATCCCTTCCTCCATGGAAACTAACTCCCAAATTGGAAAGCCATTCAATGTCCAATTTATGACAAAACCACCTCCATTTCCCTATAAATTGAGCACTCATCATAGTGATCAAGGACTGGACTTTGAAGAATTGTAAGGATATATTGTTGGTTTGAGGTTTGAGATCATAAGCAAGTATTTTTATGTTGCCGAAATGTTGTGCTTTTGGTGAGTTGAAGGATGGAACTCAAGCTGGATGAGTGACATGGGTTCGGAATTATTTGGTTGTAACTCTTCCTTCTACTTAATACAGTTGTTTACACCTTTTCCCATATTCTTGTCTTTATGTATGATGATTATATGTGTAAATTATTTTGATTCCATTTGCTTATAGTAGATAGATCTCTTGCTTTGATTGATTTTTGTCCTCTGTTTATGATTGCAGGTACTGATTGAGTGGATTTAGTTCAAGAAGGAGCAACGGGAGCTATTCAAAGGAGACAAAGGGAAGAGAAAGATAACAAGTAGGTCCCTTATCTTATTTATCTTCTATAGGAAAAGGTTAAACTCTTTAATTATGTTTTTCTAAGTGTACCTACCCACTTAGGGAACTTGTGTTTATCTGTAGATTCGAAATTCCACATAACACTCCCCCTGTGTATTTAGACCACATCCCTCTAGCTGACAAGGATTATAATATAGCGAAGGCACAATGTGTATTCGACCTATTCGAATTGCGTTGTTGGTTTAATGACAATTACCTTGACCAGTCAGATGAAATCAACCTCTAGCATTCCAAACTACCCCTGTACGCTTTCCCCCGGTCTTTTTACTTCCACGAATTCTTCCTAAAGTTTCACACCTCTTACCTTTCGAGTAAGAGGGCTATCATTTCCCCCAATGGTGAAATCCTTTTCACCATTACTTCTGAGAGCATAAACAAATGTTTCAAGTCCCCTATACTAATTCCCTCATCCCTTTTTCCCTTGAAGCTCTCAAATAAATCTATCAAAAACTCACCTTCCCCTAGAGAGCCAGGATTTTTGAAGTCTTCCTCCCAGAAGATTCTCAACTCCCCAAGAAAAATCCCCTTTATCCCTCTTCTATTTTCCCTCAACGGACTAGACAGATTATCTATGTCTTTCCATGTCTTCTTGGTTACTTTTCAGATGAATGGGTATATGAGACCATTTTAGACTTCCCATCCACCCTTTCTACAGAAGAAGTACTATTAGTTACCTTTGACTACTATCACTTCTTGGCAAATGTAATTCATGAAAAATTCCTTCAGTTTCTAGCTGAAGTAATGTTCTGATATTCTTATATTCTTATGTATATGTTCATTTTCTTTCAGATAGATAGGTTTCCCTTTGCAGTGTAGAAGGTTAATCAGAAAGGAGAGCCTGAGTCCATTATCTTATGGACCTCCATGATCAGAAGACAATTAGAGTTTATGGCTCAGAGTTGCCACCATTTAAGATTCCCAAGTACCTTCCAATGAGAATATTTTCCTTGGAGTACATTAGGCAAACAATTCATTCAGACAACATGCATTTCATGGTAGCCAAGAAGAAGTCTTAGTTCAAAATAAAGACACATACACGACCTTTCATATGCAACAGTAGAGTAGCGGGAGAGGAAGCAGACCTCCTATTTAAACAAATGAATTTCCCTTTTAGTTTTATTTGGTCCTATGACCCCTTTGGGTTAATTTCTAAGTTAAGGGTGGAACATAAAGAAACTCCCTATGTGCATACCCAAAGGCCAAAAATAGAGAAGTACATGGACCAGCACATTTGGGTAGAAAACACATTGCAGGAGGCTGAAGAGGAGGTACCTTCTAGAACAGCTTCAGAGATTCCTATACCCATAGAAAATACCAAAAAGAGACCGAGAGAGGAAGACTATCCTTCAATTACAAAAGATTCAACTAAAGACTTCAAGATATATATAAAGAAGTTTAAGACAAACTCTAAGATAGACTTCCCACCATTGGAGGAAACACAGGGTACCATTATACTCTCAGGTTTTCAAACTTTTAAGTTAGATAGAAGTACCACCAATTCTCCATCATCCTCAACTACTAAAGAGATCTCAGCTACAATAACTCACACACCAGAGTCATCTACAAAACAGAGGCAGCTGGATATTTTCCAGAGATATAAATAGATTAAACAGAGGAATGATGCCATTCATGACAACATCTCTTCTCAATTCAGGAAACAGTCTTCCTCAATCCAACACAGGCTCATTTCAGCCTATGACTCGAAAATGGAAGAATGCATATGGAATTCTTACAGGCACGGGTTCCACAACCAACGTCAGCACCAAACTTCAAACAAACTACCTTTAAGTTTGAGGCAAAGGATGTTCATCCTTTGGATCAAATGGATATGCACAGGTAGACTAGAGAAATGGTCTACTCAATCTTTACACGGACTCCTCTCATTGCTTCCAACTACAACTTTCTTTGAACAATGTTGAGTCTCATCTTAAATTGGAGAAAGTTTCCTCCCTTGCTAAAGACAACAAAATCAAATATTTGGAGGAAATGGGGATCACAGCGGGTTTTGATCCTGGTAACTCAAAGGCCATGGAGGAGATAATTAAGAAGAATAATGTTGATATAGCAACCTTGAAGAAGCAATTGAACCTGCTTACAACTAAAGATCCCCAGGGAAAGGAGCTAAGAGTGACACAGTTACAAAATAAGAGATGTTGAATCTCCTAGTGGAGCAGAGTGCACAGATAAAAGAGATGGAAGCAGAGATGGACAAGTTGATCAAAGAAAAGGAACATAGTTCACAACTAGCAGTAGTTCCTCTTGAAGCAGTACCAATTGCATCTCTACTTCAAACAGATATCCCGATAGCAACCACAATAGAAGGAACACCCTCTTCTACAATACTTCCCACATCAGTTGCAGATGATCCAATTAAGTTGGCCGAATCCATGGAAAACACATATATACAGGGAGAACAGATAAAGAAAATAAGACCAGAGGTGAAATTCCTACTGAAGTAGAAATTAAGATTTGAGAATTGACTCCTAACAGAAGTACAGAGATCCTAAAAAATTTCCCAGAGATTGAAAAAGATGGAAAAAGACAATGCCATTGACAATACATTAGCACAGGTAAAAGAGAATATTTGGAAGTGAATCAATGAAGACATGATAAACATTTGGCCTTCAATACAAATCATTTTGGAACAACAGGAACTGATTCAAAGGTCCAATGAAGCCATCAAAGAAGTTAGAGAGAAATTGGGTGACAAACCCAGTTAAGCCACTGAGCTCATCAAATTCCTTAACTCCAAAAACAAACAGGAATTAGAAGAGTTAGATATTGAACATAGAACATAAACAATATTGGAATTCAAGAAGGTGTTGACTAAGAGAAATCTAATGAGAAAAATGTCATATTATGGACACTGATGTACAAAGTTTCTTCACCAAGCTGGAACCCCTCTACAAGAAAGGACTTCCAAAGTTATTAGATAATAATGATAAGCTTAGCACGTGCTCTGAATACAATGAGAAACTAATGTCCAAGGTGAGAGACAGTTCGAAGGTTGTAGGTGGGAGATTCAATATGACAGGAAAGGCATTCTTGGAATTCCAATATGACCTGGACATTTAGTATGCAATTAAACACATATTCATTTCCAAACCGACATTTTCTAAATACATTGAGGTCGACGAATTTTACAGAACGTTACTGACGACAACCATCCTAGGTGAACAACGTTGGGATAAATTATGTGAATTACTAGAGTAAGCAGTGGATTTGGTTGCAACTCAGTGTCAACAGTATAGTAGAACTGAAGGGGCCATACAGTTAGTGGTTCCACTAATTTAGTGCCAACACCACAAACAATTTAAATTTTAAATACTTGTAATAAGTTATATAGATTTAGATTAGGAATTCCTAAATACATCCTAGTCAGTTTTGACAAGCTTTTTTGTAAATATCTTATAAATGCTTCTCTTTTAGAACTATCAAGGGTTAGTTTTTACATAGAAGAACACTATTGTACATTGTTGAAGCATCAACGAATTTACCAGTAATATAGAAAGCTCTTTCACAAGATTCTTGTGTCAAGTTGTTGGTGAAGTGCCTCTATCATTCTACGTGTTTATATTTCTCTGTTTATCGCACATTTTTGTTTCTTAATCTGAATTATTCAATAGATAATTAAAGGAAAAAATTTTAAATCTACACTCTACTCCCATATTTGAATAATTTCCATGTTTTCTAATGAAATTAAAAATAGAATTCAAGTAACAATGTTCTATATCTAAAGTGAATCTTAATCTGTTCTTCCTTCCCCGTCGCATAAACTAAAAGAATCCAATTAGTTTGGCTACCCTGCCCTGTGTGATCTATTTGTAAACACTAAAATAGATCCATACTTTATGAAACAGACTCCATAGCCCAATAGTAATCTACTTATCAACCAACCATTCAAATACAAATCAAACCTTAAACTTCATAACTAGCCTAATATTCAATACAACAAAGTTAAATCTCACAGAGAGAGCCCTCTTTGAAGCTGGCAGGGCTAGATCCCAGCTTCCAAAGTAGGTTTGCGGTTACCTTTGTGATTTTCTTCTGCAACTTCAGAAAATTACAGAGTGCTAATAGATTGATCAGTTAACTAGTTTATCATTGAGTGTCATTGAAGTTCCACTTCCACAACTTGACCTCCATTAGTTCTTCTGACATTTAGAACTAATTAAACTAACAATAACTCAAACTAATTGAAATACATTGATAAACATTATAAATAAAACATACTAAACTAAAATCAACCTTCCCCAACTTGAATTAACTGATTTAAATGACTGAAAAGTACCATTTCACCTCAGTTAACTACCTCCAATATTTCAGCTAAAATAGAGATTAGAATTTTCTCTAGTTTGACCAAGGCAAAGTCAAACTTAGATTCTCTTGCTCCATTTTCATCACTCCCTCTCAAAAATAAAGGGGTTATCAACCACCCCAATCTTTCACCTATGGAACTCGAACTTCCCTCTTGACAAGGCCTTTGTCAAAATATCAGCATCTTGTTCCTCTGTCAGAATGTATAGCAAAAACATAATCTACCTCTGCACACAATCTCGTATATGGTTATACTGGATGTCAATATGCTTGGATCAACCATGAAAAATAAGATTTTCAAATAGTTTGATATAACTATGCTTATCACAGTAAATCACAGTAGGATCCATCATATGACCAAATAATCCAACAAGTATCTTTCTCATCCAAATCGCCTCACTTGTTGATTGACTTGCAGCCATGTATTCTACTTCTATCGAGTTGAGTACCACATATTTTTTCTTCCTATTGTACCAAGAAACAACTATGGACCCAACACTAAAAATTCCACCTAATGTACTCTTCTGGTCTATTTGAATTCCCACCCGATCTACATCGGTGAAGCCACACAGCTTCACTCCCTCCGGCTATCTATACCAAAGTCCAAATTGGGTAGTGCCTCTAAGGTACCATAGAACATTCTTAGTTTCCCTCCAAAATAGTTTGGGTTTCCTAACCAGAGAAGGCTTAGTTGGTTGACTACAAAGCACATGTTTGGTTTTGTTTTCATAAGATACATGAGTGAACCCACCAACTACAGGTAAACAGTCGCATCCACTTCCTCCCCTAAAGTGGCATCCTCTTTCCTCCAATTGGTCACTAGAGGAGTCTCCATGGGTTTTCACCTATCCATGCAGAACCTATGAAGTATCTAGTTGGCATACTTTCCCTGAAAGACAAACATTTCCCCAACACCTTGCCATACTTCCAATCTACAAAAGTAGTGCATGAGACCCATGTCCTTCATCACAAACTCTCTTGCAAGGTCCTCCTTGCAAGATCTAATCAGTTGCTCATCACCAGTCAAAATGATGTCATCGACATATAAAACAATAATCAATAATTTAACTTCTACAAAAATATGATAGAGGTTTGCATCTGCTTCACTTTTTGTGAATCTCAAACTGGTGAGATAGTTATTGATCCTAGTGTACCAAGCATGGGGTGATTTCTTGAGACCATACAACGCTCGCTTGAGTCTGCACACATGAGACTCTCAATAAAAAGTCCTAAAGCCTTCTGTTTGTCAATATACACCCACTCCTCAATAAATCCTTTGAGGATTGCAGTTTTCACATCCATTTGGTGGATCTTCCATCCCATATGAGAAGCTAGAGCAAGGATTGATTTAATGGATGAGTACCTTGATACATGAGCAAAGGTCTCCTCATAGTCAATCCCCTCAACCTGAGAGCACTCCTTGGCCACAAATTTTTCCTTGTACTTTTCTATGCTTCCATATGCTTCATTCTTCACCTTAAAGATCCATCACGAACCCATAACTGATTTGTCTGTTGGTCTTGGGACCACTTCCCAAACATTGTTATTTACAATGGATTTGTACTCCTCCACCATTGCATTAACCCATATAGGTTTCTCTATTGCTTTATTAAAATAGGATGGCTTAGTCTCTACCATCTTAGCCATTAGATCCATGTAGCCAGTGTACCGATCCGGTGACCTTATTTTCCTTCGCTGATTTGAAGGAGCACCCACATTCTCCCTCACATCTTGCACAAGTTTTGCAACTTCTCTAGTTCTCTTCTTGCATTCTCTGGATGGTTCTGCTTGAGTGGTCCTCTCCACTCTCTTCTCCTCAACTTGTGGTTTCTCCAAATCATCCTAAGGCTCCTCCTTTGGAGCTAAAATCTCCTCCTCTTGTTGGATCTGAAGCTCCCTCTCAAGAGAGCACCACATGGCTTTGTCTTCATAAAATTTTACATCCCTTCGCACAGTTGTCATTTTGAGGGATGTAAAATACACATGGTAGTTGTGGGGAGTTTCTGTATAACCCACAAACACCCCCCACTCTATTGTCGGCTCTATATTTTTCCTTGATTCTTTGGAGACATGGTAGTAGATAGAGGCTCCAACAATCCTAAAGTGTGACACGTCTGACTTCCTCCTCTTGAAAGCCTCCTCTAGTGTAATCATGCCAATAATTCGATGAGGACTCTTGTTCTACAAATAGACCACTATGATGCATGCTTCAACCCACAAATTCAGAGGTAGGCTTTGTTCATGAAACATCGCTCATGTTTCTCCCACAATTCTTTGGTTCTTCCTCTCAACCACCCCATTCTATTGTGGGTTGTAGGGTGTTGTCAACTCTCATCAAATTTCCTCTTTTGCACAAAAAATTTTAAACTCATCCATAACGTACTCACCTCCATTATCACTCCTAAGAGCCTTCACCTTCTTTCCTGTTTCTTTCTCCACTAATGCCTTAAACTCTAAGAACCTGGAGAAAGTCTCATTTTTCTTCCACATGAAGAAGATCCAACACTTCTACGAGAAGTCATCTATAAAGATGACGAAATACTTGTGCCTGGAATTGGAGGCTATCGAGAAAGATCCACACACATTAGAGTGGATTCTTTCATGAATTGCATGTTCTTTGTTGTCCCAATCATGAAAAGTGGCTTTTTTGTACTTCCTCAAGGTAAACCTTTTGCATGTATCCTACTGCTCTAGTGATCCTTTGGGGAGGCATGTGGTTATTTGTTACATAATCTTAACAGTGCCATGATGCAAATGGCCAAGTCTCCTATGCCAAAGTTCACTAAAATCATGAATTTGCACCTTATCTTCCTTTGTGCTCAATGCATCACAATCCTCCAGATCTAGCTTGTAGAGGTTCTCCACACGAACCTTGATCTGATTCACCTAACTCATGGCTATGTGTCTCATGAATTCTTTTTTTTTCATGAATATCACATCATAACCACGATCTTCCAAAACTACAACGAAGACAAGATTCTTCTTTAGACCCAGAACAAACATCACATTCTTGAGCTTGAGAGGGGAGCTTGACTCCCTCTGAAAGGTGACTATACCAATCCTAGCCACATTTTATCTTCCATTATCTCCCATATCAATATGCATCTAGAGATCTTTCACCTCCAAATCATTGAAAAATCTATATTCCCTGTCATATGAAACGAGGCACCATTTTCCAGGTACCACACACTTCCCATCATTATGTTGTCCATGCATGTGATAAGAGTAAAATCAATGTTGAACTGTGAAGCCAAAGCTTCACCTGTCACTCTTCATCTAGTCTTCTTTATTGTCTTCTTGTGTGGACACTTCATGGCATAGTGCCCAAATTCATGACACTGAAAGCACTTGTTTCTAGGCAAGTATTTCTTCTTGCCCCCTTGACTAGATTCAACCTCAAATTGAGAATTCTTCCCTTTCCCTTTCTTTGCCTTTCCATCTAAGGCATAGTTCTCCTCATCTTTGTGCTTGGATGAAGTCCCATCTCTGGTATTCCTCCTTATTTCCTCTTGTACCAAATTGGACCATATGCATTCCCAATTTGGTAGTATCTCCCTCTCGTTCATCAAATATTAGTAGTTTTTCCAGCTCTTGGGAAGGCTTAGAAGGGATACGATCACCACATCATCGTATGCTATAGTAACACCAAATTGTTCAAGTTCATCACGACATTGTGTGAACCTGCTCAAGTATTGTGGAATGGTCTCATTCCTCTGCATCTAGATATTTCGAAGTTTGTCGTTGAATGCCAGCTTCCAGTGGTCACTACTATTCTGGAACAGATCTATCAATGTTTTCCACATTGCATACAGAGTTTGTTTCCCATGGTATTTAATACAATATGGCCTCATACTCCCTCTGATATGATTCTCTGCACCTTGGATACACATTCTTCCATTTTACTAGATCCTTAGCATCAGATGTTACTGGTTTCGGAATAGCATTATATATGAATTCCTTCAACCAATTATCTTCAATACTGCCTCTATGGTGGTCCTTCCATGCAACATAATTTGAGCTTCCCTAAAGGGCATACTCAAGCCTTAGTCCATTGAAATCCATCTTCTAAATCTTGCAGAAAACCTGCAACACTGATCTACAAATTTGGACCTCTTACAATGACAACTTTAAAATTTATGCTCCATATTGATTCCAGATCTGATACCATGTATAAATCAATGTGTAGATTCAATGTTGCTCGTGAAATTTACTAAATCACGAGACTTGAAGCTACTCTACTGATCTGCGGAAGTTAATTCACCATCTATAACACAAATCATAGACATGAAAAGGGAAACATCACACATGCATAGACATTTATCTAGGGGAAACAAACTACTCAAAACCCCTTACTATCTATATTACATTAATCAGAGAATACAGATGAAATAAGTATTCTTTCTCAATCTTGAGCACACCCTGCAAGTGTATTGTCTATCCCTCTACTCAACTGACTGACTCTAACCAACATTTATCCAATTTTCAAGCCCTCCAAGCTTCTATTTCCTCCTATTATTTCCTTGGGAAATTAGCCCCTATTATTTAGGATTTTCCCACTATATAATTGTGCAATTCCCTAGGGTCCTTCCTCTAACTGCATGCACCACCTGTACACATTGGAATATGATACAACTGATAGTACACTACCTTGGAATCTCCATCTCAACTGGGTAGCTCGAATTCTCTTCATGCAATAATTATTTTTGGTTGATTGATCAGTTAACTGGTTGATCACTCGGTGTGGTTGAAGTTCCACTTCCACAACTTGATCTCCACTAGTACTTCTAATAGTTAGAACTAGTTAAACTGGAAATAACTCAAATTAACTGAAATAGAATGCTACAAATTAGAAATCAAACAATATTGAATTGAATGCAAGCTTCCCCAACTCAAATTAACTTATTTAACTGACTGATAAGTGCTATGTCACCTCAGTTAACGACCTCCAAGATTTCTGTTAAAATAGAAATTCGAATTTTCTCTAGTTTGACCAAGGCAAATTCAAATGAAGATTTTCTTGCTGCATGATCAACAAAGGCTATAAAGAAGGACCATTTTCTACAACCTTTCATTGATCAAGTCCTAGATGGCCTTACAGGGAATAATTTTTTTCCTTATTAGATGGATTTAGTGGGTATAACTAGATTCAAATTAACCTTGAGGACCAAGATAAGACCACATTCACATGCCCATGGAAGACCTTTTCCTATAGGGTCTTTCCATTTGGTTTTTGTAATGCTCCTGCTACTTTCTAGAGGGTAGTATTGAGTATATTTTATGATCTTTTGCATGAAGTTGTTCAAATATACATGGATGATTTCACCACTTATGTGAGTGATTTTTTGGAAGTTCTTTCTAATCTATATAAAATCTCAAGGAAATGTAGTGATCTGAATCTTTCATTGAGTCTCAATAAATTTGAATTTTTGATGACTGCAGGGACTATCCTATGCCATTTCATATCCAAGGAAGGGATCCAAGTTAATCCCAACAAATTTTCCATCATTAGAAAGGTCCCTACCCGTAAAAAACAAAGGGATTTCAGAAGCTTCCTTGGGCTAGTTGGATATTACAAAATATTCAACAAGGACTTTAGTAAGTTGGCCTCACCGTTGTTCATATTATAGGCTAGAGATTTAGATTTTTGTTGGACTGACAAGTACCAAGAGGCATTCAAAAATTTGAAAGAAAAATTGACCACTACACCCATCCCTAAAGGCCCTAATTGGGCATTTCCTTTCCACATCCACACAGATGCATTAGCTAAAGCTGTAGGAGAAGACTTAGGACAAGTGGAAGACATAATGCCTCATGCAATATACTTCATTAGTAAGAACCTTTCTAAAGTTGAACTCAACTATACAGTCACTAAAAAGGAGCTCTTAGTTGTGGTGCATTCTTTAAATAAGCTCAGACACTATATCACTGGATATCAAGTCTTTTTTCATGTTTATCATGCAATCATTAAATACATAGCGAATAAACGTGATTTCAATGCTAGAATAATTAGATGGTTGTTATTATTATAGTAATCTAATCTAACTACTATTGACAAGCCAAGAAAAGAGAATGTGGTTGCAATTTTTTTGTTAAGAATAACCTTGCATGTAGGAAATGAGGAGATGGTAGATGATTAAATTCTAGATGAACACCTATTTTCCATATCAGTGTTATCTCCTTGGTTTTTTGATATATAAAATTACTTGGTTTCTAGGAGTTTCCCTCCCAATCTATCCTCCAGGGAGAAGAGCAATATTATTAGGAATAGTGCCCCTTTCACCTCGATTGGGGGAAATATCTTCAATTTGGAGCCATATCATATTCTAAGAAGACGTGGGAGAGAGGAGGAGATATTTGACATCTTATCATCATACCATGATGGGCCTTGTGTGGTCCATTTTATTGTTAAAAGGACTTCATTCAAAGTTCTACAAGTTGGATAATATAGGCCTACTCTACATCAAGATGCAAGGAGGTACACTGGTAGGGTTGATGAGTGCCAAAGGATGGAAAGCCTACACCCAAGGATGAGATGCCCACGCAATCTCAAGTGACTCTGGAGCCATTTGAGAAGTGGGGTATGGATTTCATTAAGCCCATTTATCCCCCCATCTAGGTAGAAGAGGTATATCATTGTGTGCACTGGTTACTTGACCAAGTGGGTTGAAGAAAAGGAAATAAAGGCAACAATTGATCAAAAAGAGGTTGAATTCCTAAGGGAGAATATTTTTTACAAGTTTTATTTTCTGAGGGAGTTGGTCACTAATCAAGGGACATAGTTCACCTCGAATTTGATTAAAGACATCAAGGATCACCACCACATCAAGGATCAGAAATCCACTTCCTATCACCTTCAAGAAAATAGACGAGTGGAGGTCACAAAGAAATAATTGGAGAACATTTTGACTAAGGTTGTTAGCAACAGTAGAAGGGATTGGGCAAAGAAACTTGCAGAGACCACTTGGGCCTACAATACCACCTAGAAGACCACCATTGGATTTACCCCATCTGAATTGGCTTATAGAAATAAATCCTTGTTGTCCATTGAGTTTGAATACAATACCTTGAGGATGGGATCATATCTGGATTTATACCTCACTACAACGCTCTAGTTCAATGGTTTGGATGAGTTCAAACTGCAAGCTCTCACACTGAGGTAATCCAACTGCAAAGAAAGGTTTCACGTGAAAAACACATTAGAGAGAGAGCCTTCCAAGAGGGTGACTGGGGCCTTTTGTATTATTCAAGGTTCAAGGATTTAAAAGGGAAATTGATGACAAGGTGGTTAGGCCCCTAACCATTGAGAAAATGTTATGAAAATGGGTTTTTCCAAATCAGAACAATCAATGAGGAAGGTATTTCATTTCTTGTTAATGGTTACTAGTTGAAGTTATATAATAATTGTTACGCAGTAATTTGTCACCGTTGGTCACCGTCCTTGTTACCCCCGTTGTCACACATTGGAGGACACATTTACGGACCTGTGACCAGTGACACAACTTGAAAACTCTTGCATTGAGGTCTCCTAAGTATGAAATTCAATATCCATGAAGACGCCCTTTGAAGATTAACCTTGGAAAATGCCCTTTTTCCATTAGCGCGGGTCCACAGTGTCTAACCCGCGCCAATGGTTCAGTTCCTACAAAGAGGGTGCGCCCATAGACGCGCTGTCACAGAACATAGCCCGCGCCACACAAAATTAGTCATGATTTTTGGCCAACGCGCACTGAAATGTTTTTTCCTCCATTACTCATGCAGTTCCCTGAGGAAAAATCCCATGGATACGATCAAGTGTCGTCTTTTTCATCCATGACAACTCAGTCCAAAGGCTATTCTGGGACAATACCAAATCTTCAGTAAGTGTGCGGATATGACGAATACTTTCTCCTCTGCCATCTATAAATCACTGTCATCCTACATTGAAAGAGAGTTTTGGAGAGTCTTTGGAATGCTAGAGTCAGATTATTTTTGAGCTTGATAGTAAGAGCTGAGAGAGAAGTTATGCTGCCAAAATTCTGAGAGAGGAAGTGGCTTTGCAAGGCATGCCAAACTGCTGACCCAGTTGGAGGAGATTTGCAGCGTCAAGCCTTAATTGGTTGTAATTC
This sequence comes from Pinus taeda, assembly GCA_000404065.3. NCBI lineage: Eukaryota > Viridiplantae > Streptophyta > Pinopsida > Pinales > Pinaceae > Pinus > Pinus taeda. The sequence continues at coordinate 40,242 of APFE031373162.1, forward strand.
CTCTCTTCTTTTATTGAATAATGAACGACTGTTATTATGGTTCCACTCACGTATTCTTCTGGTAATATTTGAGTTATATCTTGCTTGACTGATATAAAATTGTATGATATTGGATTTTACGCTTGTTGTGGATTGTTCTTTGTTTGTGCAGGTGTCCATGCGTGGAACGCGAGGATAGTGACAGACCAAAGCTAGAGGACAGGAGCGACGTTTCTTCCACGACGAATAGCGTTGGATTCGAGGTAGGCCTTTATGACCAACATTTTGATTATGCAATTAGGAGCTTGCATGCAGCGTGTTTGATTGTTGCTAGACCCCTATCGGGCTAGTGGGATCGCCTCTGTCCGCAGAGGGGATTTACCTCACACAACACATGGGTATTGTGAATTACCTGGTAAGAGGAAGAAACTCAACACATGCTTATAGTTAGGTGAATACAAATGTGAGAATATGGAGTGGATTGAAATAGAATAATTTTAAATATATGAATTCAAATCACAACAGTTGGTGTGCGAGGGTACAATGATCACTTCGCGGGGATTTTAGCGAGGAAAATGGAGGGTTTGTGTCGAGGGAGACACGTGGAGGAGTTGGATTAGGTGGAGGATGAGGGAGGAGGGTGATGTATCAAATGGTCTTGCACTACCTTTCCATGCTCGCCTGATAGTGATCACTGTTTCTGATGTGGTTCTCGCGTTGGATTGACAATTGGTAGGACCATATTATGTCCTTTGGAAGGGTGTCTAGGTCAGACTTAGAGGCTTAGATTTATCACCAGAATTAACCAAAATCATTGATTTACATTGTTCACTTTATTAACTCTGATATTCTGGGGGAAGATTACCATGCTTGCATCTTCTGGAGAGGTGTCTTTCCAATTGTGGAGGACTTCCTTGATCATGCGGCCATGCAGGTGCCATTCTCGGGTGTCAAGAACCTGTTCAGGTTGGAGCCAGATTGACCCTTCTTCATCCAGTTCAGGTAGACTGGTTTGAATTCTGTAATTGTTCTCAATCACTTTCTTGAGGCATGAGACATCGAAGACTGGATGGATTTTTGCAATGGGTGGCAAAGCTAGCTTGTAGGAAACTTCTCCAATGCGCTGAAGTACTTGATACGGTCCGTAGAATTTTGGAGATAGTTTGTGACAACCCTTGGATTTGAGTGATGTTTGCTTATATAGTTGTAGCGTCAAAAATACCTTATCCCCTTCATAAAATTGGCATTCAGAGCACGATTGATCTACCTGTTGCTTCATGCAGTTTTGAGCTTGATGAAGATTCTCTCTAAGGTGGGCCAACATGGTTGTGCGATTCTATAGGAGTTTATCCACTGCTTGTACCTTTGAGCATCCCTTGATATAAGAAGTAGGGGAAGGAGGGAGTTGACCATAAACTGCTTCATATGGAGTCATTTTGGTGGTGGCATGATAGTTGGTGTTGTACCACCATTTAGCTAGAGGTAACCACTATACCTAGAGATGTTTCTTTTCTGAAGTGAAACACCTAAGGTAGGTTTCCAAACATTTGTTGTCTGCTTCAGTTTGGCCATCAGTTTGTGGATGATAGGAAGTACTGAGTTTTAGTTGGGTACCTTGTAGTCTGAAGAGTTCCTGTCAAAATTTACTGGTGAAGACTAGGTCACAGTCAGACACAATGGAAGTGGGCATGCCATGCAATTTGAAGATTTGATCCATGAAAGATTGAGCTACCAAAGCCAGTGTAAAAGGGTGGGGTACGGCGCAAAAATGAGCATACTTAGAAAGTATGTCCACAACCACCATGATGACTAGCTTATTTCCTGACTTTGGAAGATCCGTAATGAAATCCATAGAAACCTCCATCTAGATTGAGGCCAGGATGGGCAATGGTAGTAATGTGCTTGGGGATTTGACTATTTCTCCTTTGTGGCACTGACAGATGTCACATTCAGCTACAAAAGTAAGAATGTCCTTTTTCATGCCTGTCCAAAAAAATGATCTTCGAGTGCGAGCATATGTCTTCTAAAAGCCTGAATGTCATGCAGTGGGAGATGATTGCAACTCCACCAAAATGCGGCTTTTGAGGGTGGATGTTGGTGATATTACGACTCTGTCCTTGTAGCGAAGAATCTCATCTACCACAAGTAGCCTGCTTGGAATTTGGATCTGCCTACAATTGATTAATGAGTTATGAGAGCCAGGGATGTGAAAACCATGTAGAAATTTTGAATAATTTAACACATATTCAATGGAGATTATCTTGATCATGTACTATTGTGGAAAACATACACAATACATAAGCTCCTCTACGTTGATCATCAATATAGCAGCATCA
>APFE031373164.1:0-13594 GCA_000404065.3 Pinus taeda
ATATAATATGTTTAGAGTTTGGGATTAATATTAAAATTATTAAAATGAATTAATGTTAATAATTATTGCTATATATTAAAATTGATGTTAAACTAATATTAAGAAATAATTAATAAATTGATATAGATTATTATGAATTAGAATTATTATTAACATATTTTACTAATTAGATTCCTCTTATTATAATAAAATATTATTAATATTAATTGTAAATAATAATAATAATAATAATTATTATTATTATTATAGTTGATACTGATAATTAATATTAATATATTAATCTTGGAATATTGAATTAATATTTAATATTTATTATAATAGGTTTAGTATAATAGTATTATTAGTGTTTCTTTTACTCTTTATACATATATATATAGGAATAGTTATTATTATAATTATATTTGTGAATGATTAATTAGGAACTAATTATGATTATTATAATTTTAATTTTAAAATTATTAAACCTATGTTACTAATTTAATTAGATTAGAAAGGAGGGCTAAGACTAAGAAGAGTTGGTTACCTTGATTTCTCTGATTAGGGAAAGCCAGCTTCCACTAATCTCCATCCCATTGTCTCTGTTGAGATTATGAGGGTGCTTGATAATTTCGAGAGCTTCTCTAGTCTTCCGCTTATGTTGTTGCTCCTCTCTAGCGATAATTGAAGCACTTTCCAAATAGATGTGGTGCTTAGTTTTTGAGGAGTGTTCTGCCAAGGCCGAAGTACGAGATCTTTCATTCCTAATATCAGCTCCATGCTCCTTTAGTCTAATCTGCAGGGAACGACCTGTTTCACCAATGTAGATTTTTCCACATGAGCAATCTATTTTATAGACCCCTTTAAGCTGATGTTTATCAATACTATCCTTGATAGATCTCATACCTTGCGTAATAGTCCCACGGGCAGAGAACTGGGTACTTATGTTATTCTTCCTTAGGATCTTAGCAATCCTATCAGTAACTCCATGAATATAAGGTAGAAAAACCTTACCACACTGATGCTGATCACGGGCCTTAGGGTCATGAGTTAACATCCTTTTTTCGGCTTTCATTATTGCTCTTTTAATCTCATTTTCTTTGTAGCCTAAAACCTTAAAGGTTGAGACTAAATGCTTCTTTTCTTCATTTATATGATCGGCGTCACAGATTCGAAGGGCCATGATAGCAAGAGTGTTTAGAACACCAAATTTTTGAGCTGGGTGATGGTGGGACTCAGCATGGAGGTAGTTTTCAGTATGGGTTAACTTTCTAAAGACCTTATGCCCAAGGGAGCCATCGTCTTTCCTGATGATGAGAATGTCTAAAAATGGGATGCTCATGTTTTCTTCAAGTTCCATTGTAAATTTAATTTCTGAAGAGATGGAATTTAGGTGAATAAAAAAATTTTCAAGCTCTGTTGTACCATGAGTCCATTTTATATTGGTATCATCAACGAATCGCTTCCACAATACTGACTATAAGGGGTAAGATTCCAGGGCCTTCTTTTCAAAGTATTACATGTATAAGTTGGCCACTATTGGTGAAAGGGGGATCCCATTGCCACACCAGATGTCTGCTCATAATATACTCCTTGGAAGGTGAAAACAGTTGATCACAGGCAGATTTCGGCCAATCTTACAGTTCCTGGATCAATAACATGTTTTATAACTTGAATGGCTTCATTAAGAGGAATCTTGGTGAATAAGGACACTACGTCAAAGCTCACAAGAATGTCATCACTTTCCATCTTCTCATTCTTAATAAGATTCATAAAGTCATGGGAGTCTTTGATGAAAGAATCAGTGTTTCCGACAAGGGGCTTAAGGATTTTTGCAACATGCTTAGTGAGCTCATAGGTAGGGGATCCAATGGTATTAACAATAGGTCTGAGAGGAACTCCTTCTTTATGAATTTTGGGTATCCCATAAATCCTAGGGATGGTTTCACAAGAGGGGATCAATTTCTTTTTATTTTATCATCAAGGTTGGACTCCAAAATTGTCTTTTTCACTTCTTTCATAATCTTGGGGATGGGATCATTGCTTAGTTTCTTATAGCTCCCACATCTGAGGTGTTCATTCATTTTTCATACATAGTCTTCTTTATCCAATATCACCGCTGCTCCTCCCTTATCAGCCTTAAGAACCACAATTTCGTCATTGTTTCGTAAGGTTTTGAAGGCTCTTTGTTCTTCTTTACTCAGATTACTCTTGGCGGCTTTGGCCTTCCTCATAATGAGAGAGAACTCTTGTCTTAATGCTTCTTTCTCTTCCAGGGAGAGGTTGTTGATCCCATCCTCTATGCTACATATCATTTTTTTCAATTGGAAGTTTTTTTGGAGCAATTGCAAATCCCAGACCTTTGCTGAGGACGTTCATGACTACAGGATCCAATTCCAGAGAGGACAAATTTACCACTATTCTCTTTAATTTTGTTTCAGTAGTGTTAACTGAAGATCTTCCATTGTTCTTTATGCCTATGTTAATCCTTTTTAAATCAGCGTTTTGATCTATATGCGCATTATCATTCTGCATATTTCCCACATTATACACATAACCCGATTCATTCTGCGTATTGCTATCAAACACATAACCTAATTTATGATCATTCTGGGCATGCGTATTTTGATCAAGACATTCTGCGTATTGCTCACATCATACTCATAACTTGATTTATTGTTTTGGTAATTCTTCTGGGAAGTGATGTTCTACGTATTGCTCACATCATACGCATAACCAAATTCATTATTGTTTCCAATCAAGAAATTCTGGGCAGCACTATTTATGTTCTGCGAATTGCTATCTATATTATCTGCATAATCTAATTCATGAAGATTCTGGGCATGCGTATTACTCAATTCATCACCAACTGAATTTTCGATTAGCTTCTGGGCAGTTTGCGTGTTGTTATTCACCTCACTTGCATTATGTTTATTGTCACATGTATCAACTACGTTATTATCCACCAAATATAATTCAATGTTACTGCCAGAGCCACTTGCGTTCTGCGATAGATCGATGTTAATGAAATTCTAGTCAATGTTATTTATGTTCTGTGTATTGTTCACATAATCTAATTCATGATGATTCTGGGCATGTGTATTACCTAATTCATTGTCACCAGCCGAATTTCTGATTAGGTTATGGGCAGTGTTATTCACCTTACTTGTGTTAAGCTTATTGTCACATGGAATTGCGTTACTACTCTCCAAATATAGTCTAATGCTTCTGGTAGAGCCACTTGCGTTATGCGTTAAATCGATGTTCATGAAATTCTGGGCAGCGTTATTTATGAACTGAGAATTGCTCTTCTGGGACTGCGTATTGCCTAATTCATGGTTACCGGCCGAATTTCCAATTAGGTTCAGGGAAGTCTGCATATTGCTCTTCAACTCAACTGCGAAAGGATCAATTCCCACCGAATATAGTTTATTGCTTATGGAGCTACTTGCGTTATGTGATAAATCGAGGTTCATGAATTCATCGATTCTGCCAGAGCCACTTCGGTTCTGCGAATGATTAATGCTATTAACCGAGTTATTCTTGCTGTCTAAACCGATGTTGCTCCTGCCTACTGCGTTGTGGGATGAATCACTGTTCAGAGTTCCACCTTTATAATGCGCTTTGTATAATAAATTAGACAATTTATTCAATTTCACTCTTTTGGGCATAGGGATATTTGTACGGCCTGATGTTTGTAGGAACACTTCCTCGAATCAGATGAATAGCATGATCATGATCACGAATAGGTGGGAGACCTTTTGGAGTCTCAAATACCTTGGAATGATTGTCCAATACGTTTTGGAGATCTGGAGAAATAGATGATTTCGATGTGGAAACATCTAGCGAACATAATTGTGCAATTACACCTCTTTGTTCCTTTTTTAGAAGCTTTGTCATACCGTTAGAGCTGATTATCTTTCCCGGTTTCCCTACAATATCGCTTAATTCAACTTCCTTTCCTTCCGCAGAAAATTTCATGAGAAGTTCTTGAAAATTAAAAGCTATTGTACCCAAGGATTGTAGCCATTGGACTCCAAGTACAACATCAACACTTCCCATTGGAATGGAAAGCATTGGGCTAGTCATTACATATTCTCCCATGGATATCTTTATATTATGGCGCTTTCCAGAGCAATTTGTTGTTCCTCCATTTGCAATCACCACTTGACACTCTGGTGCTAGATATAGGAAGCAATTCAATTCTTGTTCTACCTTACAATGAATAAAATTGTGGGTACTTCCTGAATCAATCAACACTATTACCTTTTTCTTCTTGATTTGTCCTTCTATCTTGATGGTTTGAGGAGTGGTAATTCCGCCAATGCATTACAAGATATGGTTGGATTCATTTCTTCTTTATCTATCTAGGCTTTGTTCCTGGAGTATATCTCTTCTTTGACCTTTCTTGCTCCTTTTCTTCTTCCTCTTCACAATCTATGTAGAATAATTTCTTCTCAGCACACTTATGACCTTTAGTGTATTTGCTATCACAACTGTAACAAAGCCCTTTTGCTCTTTTTTCTCCAATTGTTGTGGTGTCAACCTTATAGGTTGTGGAAGACTAGGGGCAACAACACTTCCGTCTTTATAGTTGTGAGTTGAGTGGTATGCTTCTTAGTTGCCATAATTTTGCTTTCCATTTTTCTTGCTAACCTGAATGCCTTTTCTAATGAATCAGGTTCCCAAAGGCGAACATCATGTTGGATATTATCCCTTAAAGTCCCTATGAACACATCAATCATATGCTCCTCTGGAATATTTTTTACCCTTATGTTCAATTTTTGGAACTCCTCAATGTGCTCCATTATTGAACCCTTTTGTTTGAGACTTATCTGTTGGCTAAAAAAAGTGTTGCTTTTTGTATCCTCATAATGTGTTGTCAATTCTTCCGTAAAAATTTCCCAAGTGATAATTTGTTTACGAGAGCAAAGCCATTGATACCATACAAACTAATTTGGTTCCAAATATAAAGTTGCAATACGTACCTTTTGTGTGTTTTGCACCTTATTGAGATCGAAAAATTGCTCCATCTGTAATATCCATGTTGCGGGATCCTTGCCATCAAACTTCCTCATATCGATTTTTGGAATATGGTGGGTCTTTGATCCAGCATTAGAGTCTATGGAATCATGATTAACATTTCTTTTGTTCTCGTCATGAGTTTCCTTTACTACCCTTCCACCCTTAGTGACCCTTTCTTGTAGCAACTTATTCATATTTATCTTCAATTCTTCCATCTATGTCTTCAAATCTATCTTCAAATCATCCATCTTAGCTTCCACGTCATTCATCTTAGCTTTTACACCTTTCTTTAAACAATCCATCTTAGATTCTATTCCTTTTTGTGCAAGTTACACTTGTTGCACTTGGTCTCGTAATTTTGATATATCATGCTGCATTTCTTCCTCTTCTTCATGAGTCATGCTAGAGATTTTAGGTCGCCTACTAGGTGTTTCCATTTTATTTCTTCGGGGCATCAATTAATAATAATAATGCTTCACTATGCCCTTTGAATTTCTTCAAAATAATTTTTCAAACCAAGCTTAAGCAAACATTTAAAAAAATATACACACCTTTTTTAACTTTGTAGGAGCTCGATATTGCCTCTGATGTATCTCTGTAATTTCGGATCATCCAATTCTGAAATTGCGACCTGCGGTAGCCATCTGTGTCCTTTTTCCAATACCACCAGTCTGACCCCAATTGGATTCTCCAATGAATAGTTATGCCAAATCTCCCATAGTGACTTGATTATAGACTAATTCAGTAGAGCGAAATTATACGATGTGCCACATGTCCCTGTTTTGACTTTTAGCTCCAAAAAATATATACAAGAAACTACAATCCGTCCTCTCCCTTTACCTGCTTATGAAATTTCAATCTGATGCTCAGAGAGAATGTTGTGACGATTTTCACTAAGTCACCTATTTTGAATGTAATTTAGGATTCTACAAAATGACCAACTTCCCTAGTTCATATCTCCGAAAATATAATGCAAAAAGCTTTGAAATTCGGACCTGAGATTTAGTGTGATGGCTTCTCAAATGGGTTTTTTTTTTATCTTTTTAAACGTTTCAGAAAAAAATTTATAGCGAAAATGCCACGATGACCTGTTTGGAGCAGCGAAACCCTAGAATCCAAAGCTCTGATACCAAATGTTATGAAACCATCTCAAGAAAAGATAGAAAATATAGATCAATGCCTTAGAATTTAGCCTCTTCGAGGGGGCAACCTCCTTTACATTACATAAATGAACAATTCTTGGATGATTCAAATGATAAAACCTCCTTTCTATATATAGGAGTCTAAGGAGTCACAATATAACCCAACCGACCTAACAATAATAATATAAAAGCCACAAAAATAACAATAGAGGGATTCTATGGGGCCCACTAATAACAATATGGGGACAATATGGGCACAACAATATTAATAAAGGGTACAACTACAATAGTAATGGGGTAATCACTAGTATTATAGGGACCCAACAGAATATCCTCATTGGCACATATTAGGTAGTTTGTATGAAGCCAAATCACTGCCATATATCCTGATTTTAGTGTAATTCTGGTATATATATGAGTCATCAGTTTTGGTTTCTTCAGATAGATATATGATTTTCTTGGTTTCTTCTGCAATTATGGGCTCTATCTAATTGTTGAGTAACTGAAGAACTGGATGATCAAAAGAATCAATGAACTGAGAAAATGAAAACTTTGATGACACTGCTCTAACCAATTTTGTCCAGTGAATCACTGATTGATTCACTCCTTGTTCACTTGGTTTGTTGATCTGAATGGGTAATGAATCTCTTTGCTGAAACAAAAGAAAATGAATAATGACTGAACTATACCTGAATTTTCCTTGTGTGATAAAGTTCATGAACTACTCATGTATACTATCAGCTAAGAACTGGCTATAATTGTACATGAATGTAGGTTGACATTCCTTACTAAAAATAGAAAAGAATCCAAGGATGGATTCATCAACACATTGATCACTTTCATAACCTAAGAGGTATGACAGTAGGGAGATGATATGTTTAGTAGCTCCAGGGAACATAGAAGATGAATAAGGTGGATTTCTCTTGGGTAATTCAACATCTTCTGGTAGAAAAAGTTCAAAAATGAGAGCTCTCTGTGGGAAGGTAAGTTTTTTATACATGTCCATGAGAATTGTTGGGGAGAAGAATATAGGGGAGTTAGACAAAAGTATCAACAACATTTGATTGATATTTTGAGCAATAATGGTGATCAGAATGTTTCCATCGTGAGTCATTACCATCTCTTTATTCGGATCTTTTGCTAGCACGTCTTTTGTCGGGTCTACCTCCATTCCGTTCACGAGTGGAAATTCCCAAACTAATGCTTTTGGTTCTGGATTCTTCCCATTTGGCGCTCATTCACAGGGCATTCCTTCAGCTCCGTTCGGAGCCACCACGTCCATGATGAGTGGATCAGCTTCGTTCCAGGGTTTTCCATTCGGAAGTAGTCATATACCACATTCCAACCCAACGATAGGATCCATGTCGTTCTCTTCTATAGGACAAAGCAACAATCCTTTCCAAGGTTGGAATAACCCTGGGGTTAGTAGCGCCGGAACTGGGAATCCATTTTTCGGCCAATATGGGAATTATAGGTCGTACACCACAGTTAGTTCATTCCAAAGTATTCCTCCCTTAGCTTCGGCTTGGAATCCATATCAGGGGTTATCAAATCCTTATAATCCTTTAGGAGGAAACTTTGTTGGGCATGGTGGATATGTGGCCGGAGTTGGTCAAACTCTGATTTTTGCTGGATCACAAGGCTTGCCTTTTGGTTCAGCGAGTTCTACTGGTTGCTTCGGGCAGCCTGGTGCCTTCCAAAATCTAGATCAATCTTTTCAGAGCTTTGGGAGTTCCGCCCAGTCAGGGTGGAATCCCCAAGCTCCTCCTAGACTTTCGTTTCTGGCAACATTGAACTTGCTAGATCTCACTAAGTAAATTAACGATCTGATCAAGTACAATCCAGCCTGGCCTCTGGTCCCAACCAAACTCCCTTCGGACATTCCAAAATTCGAAGGGAAGAGTGGTGAGGACCCAGGCAACCATGTAACCACGTTCCATTTGTGGTGCTCATCTAACTCCCTGATCGATGACTCGGTTAGGTTGAGACTATTTCAACGCACCTTGACTGGTAATGTGGCCAAACGGTATATAGAGTCTCCTGGGGGAAGCTTTACATCATTCACTGACTTAGCCAATATTTTCTTAAACCATTTTCAGTTGCCTGTCCAATATGATGCCGGAACCGAACTACTGGCCACTTTTTGTCAAGATAGGGAAACTCACATTTCTGATCATATTCAGGAATGGAGACGGAGAAAGAGGCTCATTAAAGCTAAAATCCCTCCAGAGTACCATCTCGAGTGGTTTTTGAAGTCTTTGATACCTGAGATCTCCCAGGATGTCTCCATGTCTGGGGTCTATTCTGAGGAGCAAGCCATTTTTAGGGCCCAACAATTAGAATTGATCTACTCTCAGTCTAGGATCCTACAACAATACTTGCCAAATGCTCCTGGGTCTAAGGTTGATGTAGCTAAGTCGAAGCCAGGTCCCCACGCGGATAGTATTTTTGGGTCGGTAGACACGAATACTATGAACTTGTTGAATCAATTGCAGCAGTTGACTTTACAAACTGCTTCTAACAACCAAGTCACATCATCTAACCCTACGGCTTCCCAATCCTCTTCGATTAATGCCGTCCAATCTGATAACCCCAAAGGAAATCAAAATTCCAATGGGAAAAATAAAGGACGAGGTAAGAAAAAGAACCAGGATGGGAAACCTGATGCAAATAAATCCAGCAATAATGCTGGTGGTGGTAGAAATGAGTCGAAAAAGAAATTCGAGTTTCCATGTAAGTTGTGCAGTGGAGACCATTTAACTCATCTTTACCCCAAGATTGAAGACGCTCAACACTTATTAGGGCAACAAGGGACTTCTAGTTCCCAAGCTGTGTTAACCAAGCCTTTTCCCTAAGGGTAGCAACTTCTTGCTGGCGCGAGTTCAAACCCTGGAACCTCCACAGGGGGCAACCAGGAAGGGCAAAAATCATCGAATGTTTTCATGATGTGTTCTAAAATCCATGTGGCTACTCGGTCATGTGATCATGGTGAAGCTGAAACTTCCAAGGACAAGGTTGTTCCTGGAAGTACTGACCTTCATATCGAGCGACCCCCTGTTGAGACTATACCACGGATACCGAAAGGTTCTGCTAAATGCGTGACTATTAATCCTAATGCTAGGGCCGCCCAGAATTACTCCATTATGGAGGAGCTGGCTCAGAGTCCGTGTGCCATGTCCACTTTAGAGGTTCTCCAGTTGTGTCCGGCTTAGAGAAGTGCTTTACTTTCCGCGATTGGAGCAGTTGATCCAACTGATTCTTTAGTGCTCACTTTCAACATGTTAAATGTCAAAAAGTGACTCCCTCATCATATGGCTTTTCAAATAAAGTTTACATACCAGAAAATTAACATTTTTCGTACCGTTATTGATGAAGGGGCTTCCACGTGCGTCATGTCGATGTCATGTTGGACGGCTATTGGATCGCCTTCGGCTGTTCCTTCACCTACCGTCTTAACTGCATTCGATGGTCATTCTCATAAGCTGCATGGGATTATCCCGGCCTTTCCTATATGTGTTGGGGGGAAGGTCATTAATATTGAAGTAGAAGTCGTAGATGCTAACCTAGACTATAATCTCCTCTTAGGAAGGAACTAGGTATAGGAAATGGATGCCATTATTTCGACTATGTTTTGTGTCATTTGCTTACCTCATGAGGGAAAAATCGTGAAGGTTGATCAATTGGATTATTGTCCAGTTGATCCTCAAGCAAGCTCCGACTCTACTGCTCCTTTAGTGGATAACCCTCGTCCGCCTACTAAGAATCTAGGAGTAGGGATTTATTCCTCATTGATGGGTACTTTTGAGTTTCCCTCTCCTATCACTATAATCAATGCCATTTCATCATCTAAGGAGTCTTCTCGAGAAGGGTTCTTTCGAACTCATTATTTTTCAGACCCTTGGACGATGCCTTCACCTATGACCACATTAGTTGAAGGATAAGGGAATGGAATGGCATTCCCTATATCTGCAGCTGAGCTTAGATATCAGTCTATCGTCAACTCTACAGGTGACCATTCTACTCCTTTTTCCGAAGAGGAGTTAGATGGCGATGTGGCCCCGGCTTGGAGCCTTGATTCTACCTCTGCTTTGGACTGCTTAGATTTAGTTTTACCTTCGGAAGAAGCAATTCTTGAAGCAATGATGGGTATATATCGACCTTGGAAAGATTTACACCATCGTTCATACTTTCTTCCTCCATTGCAAGAGGTAGAATCTAGATTCTTCGAGCTCTATTCTAGTGATGTTTGTACGGTGTCAAATCCTTTGGCTCTAGCACACGTTCGTGCCGAAGGTAATATGTCGGTGATTTCAAAAACAACACCCATAAACATCTCTAGGGACCCTAACACGATCGAGAATATCTTCATCGGAATTGAGTGTTCCCCTGAAGAAATTCAAATTTAAACCGACCTGTTCAAGGAATTTCGGGATGTATTTGCTTGGTCTTATGAAGAAATGTTGGGCATTGACTCATCTATAGCTCAACATGAGATCAAGACGTATGAAAACGCCAAACCAGTTCGTCAAAGGCTTCGGCCGGTTAACCCTAGGAAAGCAGCAACTATCAAAGCGGAAGTGGAGAAGCTGCTAAAGGTGGGTTTTATATACCATGTTCCTCTTATTGATTGGGTTTCTAATCCAATCCCTGTGGATAAAAAGCAAGGAACAATCCAAGTATGCATCGATTTTAGGGACCTAAACAAGGCTTGTCCCAAAGATAATTACCCCACGCCATTCATTGATCAGATTATCGACGAGTGTGCAGGTAATGAGATTTTTTCCTTCATGGATGGATTCTCTGGTTATATTCAAATTTCTATCCGTCCTGAAGACCAACATAAGACTACCTTTATATGTCCCTAGGGTACCTTTGCATATAGAAAGATGCCTTTTGGTCTTAAAAATGCTGGAGCTACCTTTCAACGGGCCATGTCATATGCTTTCCACGACATCAAGCATGTCATCGAAGTGTACTTAGATGATCTCACTACTCGTTCTCGAAAGAGAACTGATCACCCTAGCCACCTTCGAATGGTTTTCGAGCGATGTCATTTTTATAAAATCTGGTTGAGTCCCAACAAGTACGTTTTTGCAGTTATGTCCGGTTGGTTGTTAGGGTTCATAGTATCAAATGAAGGGATTCAGGTTGATCCCTTCAAGGTTGAGGCAATAGTTTGGTTGCCTCCCCCGTCCTCAATTCGTCAACTTCAGAGTCTTCAAGGGAAGGCTAATTTCTTAAGGTGGTTTATAGCAAACTATGCCGAGATCACTAAAGGGTTCATGCGGTTGCTACGGAAAGGAGTTCCATTTGTATTGCGAGACGATGTGATCACGATCGTTTGATGCTTTAAAAAAGCACTAGTCTCTACCCCACTTTTGAGTCCACCGGATTATGGCAGAGACTTCCTTTTATATCTCGCTGCAGCAGAATCAACCATTGGTATGGTTCTGGTTTAGGAGGACGATGCTCTCACCGAGCATGTGATTTATTATTTGAGCCGAGGCTTAATAGGTCTTGAACTTCGCTATTCTCCGGTTGAGAAGTTGGCCTTGGCAGCCGTCCATGCTGTCCAGCGGCTCCATCATTATATCTTGCTATGCAAAACTTTTGTCTTAGCGGCGGTCAATCCATTTCAATTTGTCCTTAGTGGGCGAGTGATTGGGGGCAAATATAATAGATGGATAGTCATCTTGCAAGAATTCGATCTCGAGTTCTTGTCAACCAAGTTTAAGAAATCCATGGTTTTTGCTGAGCTAATTTCTGAGTTGCCTTGTGGAGAGGATATGGTATATGAGGAAAGTTTTCCCAACGAACATTTATTCCTCATCTCTTCACTCGACCCTTGGTATGGAGATATCATTGTCTATCTCCAGACTTCGAAGTTTCCCTCCACTTTCTCCAAGGATGAATGTCGTAAATTACGTCACCTGGCTAAAAATTATGTTATCATTGGTGATACCTTATACCGTCGAGGGGTTGATTCAATCCTTCGGCGCTGTTAACCTTGGAGGAAGCAGAGTCTGTGCTTAATGATTGCCACAGTGGAGCTTGTGGTGGTCATCTATCAGGGCTTGCTACAACCCAGCGCATCTTACGTGCTGGCTATTTTTGGCCTTCACTTTTTAAAGACTGTGTGGAAGTGGTCAAATGTTGCCACCCTTGTCAGATCTTTACTCGAAATATGCGTGCTCATCCAGCTCCTCTTTTTCCCGTTGTCACCGTCGGTCCTTTTACTAAGTGGGGTATTGATTTTACAACTTGTAATCCGCGTTCAGCGGCGAATCACAAGTATATTATTGTGGCTGTAGACTACTTTACGAAGTGGGCCGAGGCCATGCCCACTTATAAAAATGACAGTGACACGGCAACTTTGTTTCTTTTCAATCAGGTTATCTCAAGATTCGGTGTCCCGAGAGAGATTGTCACTGATCATGGAAGTCACTTCCAGAATCAACTAATGTCTGAATTGGCTCTTAAATTAGGTTTCCGGCAAGAGCATTCGTCTCCTTATTATCCTCAGGCCAATGGATAGGTTGAGGCAGTCAATAAAACTCTTAATATGATACTCCAATGGACAATCGACAAAAATCGGTCCAATTGGCACGTTATGTTGTATTCGGCTCTTTGGGCATACCGGACCTCCATAAAGACTGCTACTGGTTTTATGCCTTTTCAGTTGGTTTACGGGATGGAATCTATCTTTCCATTTGAATGTGAAATTCCATCTCTCAAGTTAGCTATAGAGCTCCTTCCAGAGACTTCGAGTCTTGAAGAGTGCCTCCTTCACTTGGAACATCTCGATGAGCAACGTCGAGATGCCGCCACGATGAATGAGGCCCATAAGAAAAGGGTCAAAATGCAGTATGATAAATCTGTCCGTCCTCTAGTCTTTTCTGAAGGAGACCTTGTCTTGGTCTATGACCAAGATAAAGATGCCTTGGGGGTAGGCAAGTTTAAGCCTATGTGGTATGGTCATTTCATTATTAAACAATTTTTAGAAAAAGGGTTGTATGAGTTAATCGATTTTGAGGGAAACAAGCTGGCGGAGCCCCAAAACGGGCTCTACCTAAAGAAGTACTTTGCTTAAGTAGTGACTAGGAAATGACTTCTTTCTATATTATGTATATTTGTACATATATCATCGAGAGTTTTGTGATTTCAACACTTTTTGGTCTGTTGTTGCAGGTGTTGATGGATGACATGGTCTATTTTGGGTTCGCTGATGGTGCTAGTCGGCACGCTCGGAATCTCGCTTCCGCAGCTTGGGTACTTTATTATCCAACTGGTCAATTGATGGTATCAAGAGGCGTATGCATTGGTCCTGCTTCAAATAATATGGCTGAGTATACTGCTGTTATTAATTTACTATTTGAGGCAATCTCTTATGAGATTGACTCGTTGGTAGTTTATCTCGATTCTCAATTGATAGTGTCTCAATTAAATAACAT
>APFE031373178.1:0-43312 GCA_000404065.3 Pinus taeda
TCCTTCCATTCGTTCATGAACAATACCTTTGAATTTATGGACTAAGTCAAATATAATTTTTGATGAAAAATAGAATTTTTCTACTAAAGAGTTGAGCTATTACTATTCCATAAACAGTAATACTTTACTTCGGGAAAAAATAAAATACTAAGCATAGTTCAAATGCTTAGTCAAAATGAGAACTTTATCATTTTGTGCTACAATTAAAAAAAAAGGTCAAAATAGGAAGTCTCTAGGTTAATAGGTATTTTCCGTTCCATAGAAAGATTTGGGGTTATTTGTTTTTAGGATCCATAGTGGATGAACAGAGAGAGAGAGATTCAAACTCTTGGTACGAATGATCAGTACTACAGATTAGAAATCTGTCGCTTTGATCTTCTCAGCCATCTCACCAAGATGGAAGAGTTCATGTGTAACAAAATAAATGGTGGAGTAGGTGTATAACATAGGACAAATTGTAATTTGGGCAATATAATGAATATGCAAATTATTTCAGTTGGATAAAGAACAATCCAGTCAATAATATTGTTCATTTCATTAAAAATAGTTATGTATGACTGATTTTTTCTACTTTTCTTGGCTTGGCCGATGGCCAGGCCAAGAAAAGTAGAAAAATCAGTCATACATTGCTCAACCTAATTTGAGAGCTAGAATACTTGCTGTGAAAGCAAGAAAAAATGCTATCAAAAATTGAATCTCTATTACCATATCTTCATTCCCTCCCCCAATCAGTTTGACTAAATGTGTTACATGGATTAGTTTATTTATTTCTCTCCAATATCAGATTTTATTCTCTAGATATTGAAGGGTACTCTATCTATTTAGGGTTCTCTATCTATTTATGTATTATTTTAATATATCAGTTGTCACACCATAGGTTCCTGACAAAACTACACAATGTAGGAGTCGAAGAGACAAATAGAAGAAAGTGATTGATCTCGACAACATTTTATCATACTTCAATCGATGGAGGGTGAAAGAAAACCAAATGATCTAGAAGTTCTGTGCAGCTCACTATCGTGACTCTGATGGTTGTATCAGGCCCTTAGTTTATTGTTTTATCAGGCAATTTGAAATATCTTAATAATTACAATGAGCCATCTCGGAGATGCTCATTAAAAATATATGATGAAACGAGGTAATGTTTAATAGAAACTTTCATAGGGTGATTTGAAATCCATTCATCTTCCTATTGGTTGGACAAAAGGATCAATCCATATGTATACGAATCAGTCGTGGCGGTATTGAGTTTAGTGGTAAAAGTGTGATTTGTTACATTATCAACTCAAATAGTTGAACGATCTCTTGCATGGATGTTTGATCCATCTAAATCTCTATTTCCAAATAGGTTCAAAACCTTCCCTATGAATACCGAGGAATAGAATACCTTCTCGTAATCTTGGCCTGAAATGATGAAGGAGAAACACATTTTTGGTTCCAAGAAGCGACACAGAATGTTTGAAAGGGTTAGATAAATTACAGATCTATGGGGAAGATATTTTTTCATCGTGACTAAACCTTCAACTTATGGATGGAAGAACCCCAAGTTGAAGCCGAATAGCTATGGAACTATGAATTTTGTTTACTTGGGTTATTGGCATTTCGTTTGAGCTCGGTGGAATTTATTCTCCTAGGGATTAGAATCAGTAGAAATAGGGAACAAAGTAACTAGAAAGATTTGTGATTATTTGAAAAATTTTCAAATTGGATCTTTTCCTGATCGAGGATCATCTAGAAAGTGAGTAAGTATTCTACCGATTTTGGGCCCTTCCTAAATAATGAATACAACCTGACGTAGAATCCATGGTACGAATAAGAATTTTAGGGTTGTTATTAGAAAAAAAAAAAGAGGAGAAGGAATTTTCAATTACTTTTCAAAAGATTTGATATAATACGCCCGCTCTTCCCTCATACCAGCTCTCTATCCCCCAATGAAGGAGCCGAATGACAATGAAATTCTCAGTGTCGGGTTCTGAATTAAGAGACAATGATATAATCTGGTCGACTATAACCCCTAGCCTCCAAGCTAACGATGCGGGTTCGAATTCCCGCTACCCGCTAATGAGATATCTACCTATTTATATCTTCTAGATAGATATAGAATAGGTAGAATATAAGTGTTAGTATATAAACGTAATTTCACGATTCCACTGCGAAATCAAAATTAATGCGAAATAGATTGCCATATCTTATTCTATCCTATAACCCATTGTGAATAAAAAGGTAGATCGAGACAATGTATGCCAAATGGAATTCAAATAAAAAAAAGGGAAGAGAAAAAAAAAGAGCGTCCACCATCTAATGGATAGGACAGAGGTCTTTCTAAACCTTCGGTAATAGGTTCAAAAATCCTATTGCGACGTA
Source organism: Pinus taeda (assembly GCA_000404065.3). NCBI lineage: Eukaryota > Viridiplantae > Streptophyta > Pinopsida > Pinales > Pinaceae > Pinus > Pinus taeda. The sequence continues at coordinate 2,365 of APFE031373178.1, forward strand.
AAAACTCTTCAATTGTTCTAATTGTTGTGGCAATGTAATTGGATTGAATGGAACAAATTCTTTAGTTTTTCTTGTTTACTGTTCTGAATAATTCCCAAATGAATCAAAATATTCATTTTTTTTCTGAAGTAAAAAAAGTTCAGTAATGTTCCTTTAAGAGCCTCTTCCAGAAAGGGTCTTTCGCTTCTTCTGTAAATGTACTAGTAGAACGTATAATTTCTCTAAACTAAGTTTTAATCTTTATCAAATAAAAGCGTATACCAAGGAGAAATTTTCTCACTTGTGCTATTTCGAATATATCTAGGTATATGTTTGTTTGGTATAAATAGTAGCTATTTGTTCTTCTACTTTCAAAGGATCCAACTAAGATTATTTGAGCAAATCATGTAATCATTGACGCCTCGTCAACTGACCTTGAGTAGCTTTATCAAGATCAGAAGAAAATTATGCAAAGGCTTCCAACTCTGCAAGTTGAGCCAACTCTAATTTCAACTTTCTAGCTACCTTTTTCATAGATTTTATCTGAGCTGTAAATCCTAATATAGAGATAAAAATACCCACATTAATAGTAGGTCGGATTCCGACATTGAATAGATCAGCCGATTAAATTTTTTTTCCATTGGTAATGGAAATTGCATTAGTAGGAATATAAGCTAAAACATCTTCAACTTGAGTCTCAACTATTTGGTAGAGCGAGTAACAACTCCCCTCACCTAACTGGGAACTTAATTTAGCTGCTCTTTCAGAGACGGGGAATGCAAATAAAAAACATCTCCAGGATAAGCTTCTCAGCCAGGTGGTCTTCTTAATAGAAGCAGACATTTTGTCGATAAGCTTGTGCTGTTTGGAGAGATCATCATTAATGATTATGTGTTGTTTTTTATACTGAGTATCAGCCAAATGTTGCTTCTGTATACAGGGCGAGATTATTGTAATGTAGGGAGAATCTGCAGTTTCGACCTACCATCAATGGTATCATGCCATTGCGCCACGTTTTCGAATGTATAAACTACTGAGCCACGGGAAGAAGCTCCTTGACCAATTCCTACATAGCACAGATTACATTTTGACTCTTTGATTAAGGAATAGTATTCTGTAGCGTACTCTGTCTTGCCAGTCTGTCTGTCCAATTATATTTAATTCTCGCTTGACCTCCTAATAGGATCATAGAATCTCAATAGCCAATAGCCCCGTTTGAAGGGTCTATTACGGAACGTCTTGATATAATACTGGAGCGGGAATTCATCAGTCGAAATTCAGAAGTTGAAGTTTGAACCTAACCATCAATGGGTTGGGCTAGAGAATTTACAACATGACCCAAATATGCATCACTTACTAGTATCAGAGCAATTTTCCTTGTTTCTCTCACAAAACTACCTTCTTGTATCATCAAACCATCACTCATTAATACAACTCCAACATTATCTAACCCCAAATTTAGGGCAAAATCTACTGTACCATATCCAAATTCCACTAATTCCCCTGACATTACTCATCAAGACCATGAATTACGAGCAATGCCATTCCCTACTTTGAAGACGGTGCCAAGATACGCAACTCTCTTCGTGTTATATTGTTCGATCTGTTTCCGTATTAATTACTACTAATTTCGTCGAGTTCATAATATTTGCCCATTAGGCACTATTTCATTATCTGTTCAGAAAATAGTCCTTTAACCCTTTTTAATATCTATTGAGAAATAGGAACCATATAAAACTCATCATTTGTGTTCATCATGGTTCTAAGTAGGCCAATATTGTGATCGATTGTACGTAAATGTAACTTAGTATTCAAACAACTATTCAATGTTCCTATAGCTCTCCATAAAGCTTGGCGAGAAACTTGTAGTCAGATTTGGTCAATTTCTCTTTGATGTTCGAAGTAAACCATCACATTCTTGGGATCCTCTAATTTTCCAAAGTCTCAGAGAAGCAGTATTGATGAGATCCTCTTTCTCTTGTTCTATTTTGGATCTCCATTACCGGATCATCAGCTATGATTCCACATCCCTTAAAGCGAGCTTGAGCTTCTCAAGGTGAGTCAATACCCTCCCTTTACATAGTCGTTTCAAATTTCTAATAATATCAATATTTCTATTTACGACCTATCTAATAGGATTACCCTTAAAATGAAAGTAGAATGATCATTCACAAATTCATAATCTCTTCCCAAACAGAACACGGATCTTTCGATTCATTCAACTCTCCTGCTTAGTTCTTTTTTATTCCCCAGGTAAATATATGTTCCCTTCACACCAAGCTTTCCCTTTCCGTTCTATTTACAGAATATTATAAACAATTTATAAAATACTGAGATCTCTAAAGGACTCTTCCAGCAAAAAGGGCATTGCAATTATCAAGAAATTTGTGTTGTTCTTTTGTTTCCCCTTTTCTCTCCTCTTCTTCCCTCATTGAAAATTGAATCGTTCCATTCAATTCAATTAATTTGTGCCTTCTTTTTTTTTGTTTCTTATCGAATAATAATCCCTTCTGTTTAGGTTGTCAGTTCAGCATTTGGAACTTAAAATTGGATGCGAGATTGGGACTATTTTTCAGTAAATAGATCAAATTTATTCCATTGATATGAATGTTATATATCGGATCAATCTCCAACTATGCCTTTGAATCCATCTCATCTTGGACACAGCGGTGGCAAAGAATACCCAGTTTAGTTGTGGGCTTAGACTTATCAAATAGTTCAGCTTAACCATTCTAGTGGTCCTCCCTCATTGGTTGTTATAAATAAGAGTCATTTCCCAATCAATTACGAAATTGCTATAGTTCTTCGCTATTCCCATTCGAAGTAATTCGTTGAGATTATGTATCTAGATTCAAGCTAAAGTGATGTATGGTATCTAGATTCAAGCTAAAGTGATATATGGCGAGGGACACATGGTCAAGCTAAATGTGGGGCCAAAGGTCATGGGTGCCAATCTCTCTCTCCCTTGCATGGTCAAGGAAAAGAACAGTTTGATGAGGACATGCCTATTCATATCCACCACCTCATTGTTGCCATGGGCATTAAGTAGAGACGAAATATAGGGAATGGCCACTAGCTCATACATAATTTTCTTTGCAGACAACTCTTTGAGTAGAAACAAGCCTGGGTGAGATCCGAAGGAAGATTTGCTGAAACCAATGCCTTTCTAGTTCACACACAAATGGCCTTAACAAAGATGTCTAGAGCAATGGAATTTCCCTTTCCCCTCCTCCCTCTCCTCTAGTGTTGTCTAATTCAAATACATGGATTGAAGTAGTTGAATCCTCCCATCAAGGGAAAAGACATTCTAGTCTGGCTCACACAAAACCTCAAGCCAATAAAAAATGGTGGTCAATAGTCACATCTCACCTGAACCAGTTGGGAAAGCGATGAACTTATCCAGCGAGTTCGGTGTTGAGGGAAAAACCAAAGGGGTGCCCTCACAAAGAAAAGTAAAATCATACACTGGGGGGGAATTCATCGAATGGGAGTGTTCCCCTTGGATTCCTAAAGGATAAGGTAACCCCTTCCTCTACCTGAAGCAACAAGAGTTAGCTAGAAAGAAAAAAACTTTGCAAGGTAAGGTTCCCAGGAAGCAAGTGCATCTCACCCAAACCAAGACTTATGAGGACAAGGAACCGCTCAAACAGCCATGCTAAATTCCCTAGATAATCTTTCTCCGAGTATTAATTTTGCATGTTATTTATGTTTCAATTATGTTTACTTTGTTTTGGTGTCATTTTATCACCATTATGGCATTTAACTCTTAGGGAGAGTGTTTGGTTTCCTTTTCATGGGAAGCTGGTCTCCCTAATTTTTCTCTTGTCCTCTTTCTTCTAGTCATGTTCAGTTCTCTTTTCTATCTCTATGTTACCACTTTTTGTTCAAAACTCTTTGAGAGACCATGTGGGTTCCCTCTCATGGGAAAATGGTCTCCCCAATTCTCTCTTAACACATTGATGTTTTTTTGTCCACAAATAACTATTCCAAACCTCCATGATTGTATTCTACGTATATTTTTTAAAATATAAAAAAAAATTGGCTTGCTTGCAAAGAAAAAAATTGGTTAAACGAGTGATATAAAGATAAGTCAAAATAGTTAATAAGTTGTCAGTGTGATATCTATCAAGTCATCAAGGTGATATTAATCGCCATATACCTATCCCTGGTAGGATTAAGAAGTAATTACATCATTTGATAGCTTCAAAACAATGAATGAAAATAATATATCACCATTATGTTAGAGAAGATATGTGGATCTAGTATGAACCAAATGTTTTTTAATTTTTTGGTATATACTTCAACGAGAGAACTTTTTCAAGCCTAGTAAGAATGTCCTCAAATGATGGTGAATCAGTGATTTTATGATTGGGAAGTGGCCTCTCCCCTTTTCTTAGTTATAAGAAATATCTATACAAGTCTGAGACAGATGGATATAGAAAAGTTTATCAGAGATAAATTTTAGTGATATAGAGAGACAATGTGGTTCTTTTGATACTAGTGGTACCCAATAATATTCACTTTACTATATAAATATGATCAAAGAAAGAATGAAATTTCCCTTGAAACATTCATATGATGTATATTTTTGGGAGGAACTGAAAGAATAAAATTTATTTACTATATGGAGCGAGGAAATTCGACCATGGAAAGGAAGGTTGTGACTGGAAATGTAAAATGGGAAACAAATATGTAAGCTAGAAATGAATTTGATTATATGTATTAAAAGGAAAGACGACTTGAAAACATGCTACTATTTAAGAGAATATAAATCCTTGATTAAAAAAACAATGGGAGCAAGGACAATCATGGGGAAGTTCAACCCTTACACATATATGCAAACAAATCTAATATTGATCCTACTTTCCATACACAATAGTTAAAAATGGACCATACCTAAATTTGGTGTGATAAAATATTGGTTGAAGTGCAATTTCTGGTAGTTGTTTGTGCTGAACGACCTTTCTTTTTGAATTCCAACAAGAATTTTCCAACATTTGGAGCTTTGTCACATGGATTTTTATCAACGTAATACAAAACTGCCAATGACTCATTCTTAGGTAATGGTCTGTTCTGAAGGCATGGCTTAGTTCTTAGAGCCAATCTCCTCATATTAACATTGATAGTTGCCCATTCATCCAAATATGTAACCCTAGGAGATGCAGCACAAAAACTTTGTTGGCCTCACTAGCATTAGTTGGAATACCAACTTGTCAAGGTTGTACTTTTGGTATGTGATCTCCATTTGGCATGCACGATACTCTTGCATATTTTTGTTGGATATTGTACTTAGGATTTTTGTGTTATGTCCAACCCTTTGCATCAATTCCCCTCCTTTCCTTCCTCTTGTTCACCTATACTACAACAACAATTCTAAGTTGCTTATTATTGTGTGTCGGCCACCAGAACCAAGATAATCTTTTTTGAGATTAGCTATATTTACCCCATGAGTGTTTAGATATATGTGTTTTCTTGAGTTTACCTTAATGAAGGATTATTGAACCAAGCCCCTTTGTTATTTATTTTCAAACTAAGTGACATATGGGGTGAAACAGAAATCCCTCTGATAATATTCAAAAGCACTCCTCTCTCATACCCTAGCCATTGGTCTCATATCAACCTAGAGGCTCTCTTTAGGAGGCTTTTATATATTTTGAAGCAATTATGTGACAGATGATAGCAAAAGCTACAATAGAAACTACGGAAGTGAATATTTTATATCGTGTGCACTAATAGATGGAATCAAATATTCAGATTGAGAAGCACATTGCTTTGTATTGTCAAGAATGAAGATGACAAAGCAAAAGAAGGAATATTGAAGATAGTGAATATGACAGTGAATCAAATGAATTTTATCTTGTGGGTAAAAGTGAAAGTAATCTAATGGCCCTAGAAGTAGAGGTTAAAAGGCTCAGAGATAGAATCAGAGATCAACAAAATCTATTTGATAAAAGGGATTGTACCTACAAAGAAGAGATTACCAGGTTAAAGACTCAGTTGCAAGATGGAAACAAAATAAAGAAGACGTACAAGGAAAATGAAGATCAATGTCAAAGGTTTCAGGATGAAGTAACATCATTAAGAAACGAAGTGAATGAAAAATATACAACATCCAAGGAACTTAAAGAAAGAAGTAAAAGACTTGAAGCAAAAATCATTTCTCTAAAATATGATCTTGAAAAGTCAAACAAACGATATGTGGAAACTCTTCCAGTATTTGAAGAAGAAGGAAACGAATTTAAAAAAGAAATCATTGAGTTAAGAACTCAATTGGAAGAGACTAGAAGTGAAAAAGAGGTTGAAGTAAGTATTCTAGGAGTAAGTTAGCAAAAAAAATAAGCAATTGAGATTTCAAAATAACCCAAATATTATTTGTTATTTTTTTTATAATTAACAAAATATTTAGAATTTTTTAGTTTATTTTATCAAATTTGGTATGTCACATTCACCACTAAAAAGAAGAGGCTATGGATAAGGAGAAAGATTTATGATTAATTGTATGGAGAGGCAAAGAGAAAGATTTGTGATTAATTGTATAGAATTTAACTTTATTTTAGGGTATATTATATTTTTAATATATATACATTTTTTAAGTGCTGTACATTTAAGAAATATTTACTTTTGTTTTAAGTCATATTGACTTTTAATTGATTTACTTTAATGCTTTCAAGTAATATTTCATTCGACTCGCTGGGGAGTGCAAATGCTGCATTATTTCCCTTATTTCACGGAAAAGTAAATCGTCATCGTTTAAAGGCTAGTTTAATTTATTCAAACTTCAATTAGATGGAAGTATTTAATTTGGAAGTGTTTAATTTAGTTTCTGCTTTTCTTAATTTGATTCTCTTCGAACAGAAAACGGTCATTTTTGGATTTAATTGATGTGAGTGCGCTCTTCTTTTCGGAAAGATGTAATTCTCGATATGATATTTCACGTTTAAGGGTTGAAAGGAAAAGATCCCCAGGCCAGGAAAAAGATTATTAATTAATTTTGCAAACTTTTTAAATTTATTTCAAGAATGTGACTTTTAAAATTTATTTTATAATTACTTTTTTTTATGAGTAAGATTGGCTTTACTGCTAAAAAAAAATAGAAACTCTTGTCTGGTCATAGTTACAGGCCGACAAAATGGCTTGATTGATTTTATGAAAGTAAGTGCGGGCTTTCTGCTCACTAATTCTTACCCCACTGAAGAGAGCAATCAATATTTTATTTTTATTTTTTCGAAATGGCATATCACTGTCAGGGTATCTTTTAGGCTCAGCCTCATTTATTCAAACTCCAAACAGACGGAAATATTTATTAATATGAGGGGCGCCGGTCTTCTTTTTTAAAATTTACTGGAAGATGCCGAAAATATTTCTGAAAATACTTTTTCATTTATTCAAACTTCAATTAGACGGAATGATTTAATTAATATGAGTGCGGCCTTTTTTTGTAATTTAGCCCGACCAAAAGATTTAATTAATATGAGTGCAGTTTTCCTTTTTGAAATTTAGCCCGACGGAAAGATTTAATTAATATGGGTGGGGTCTTCTCTTTTGAAATTTGGAGTTGTCTATAATGTTACTTTTTGGAGATTCCGGTGACGGAATCCGGCGGAAGAAATGAGGTTAAATCTTGATTTTTAGCAGTTAAAATGGTTTTTTAACTGCATATTTGGATTCAGCGCCCTGAAAAACCCCTGGGAGCCATTGATTGTGCAGAAACTAGCTATCAAACTTGGGATTCTAATTAATTGCTGCCGGATTTTGACCGGAAAAATCTGCCGGAAAAGCTTTCAAAAAGTCGCGTTATAGACTACTGATTGAAATTTAGCTTTCTAAGAACACTTCATTTATTCAAACATCAAATAGTCGGAAAGATTTAATTAATATGAGTGCGGTCTTTCTTTTTAAATTTAGCCCACAGAAAGATTTAATTAACATGAGTGCGGTCTTTTTTTGAAATTTAGCCCGACGGAAAGATTTAATTAATATGAGTGCGGTCTTTTCTTTTGAATTTAGCCCGACGGAAAGATTTAATTAATATGAGTGCGGTCGTCTTTTTGAAATTTAGCCCGACAAAAAATTTAATTAATATGAGTGCGGTTTTTCTTTTTGATGCAAAGATGTAATTAGGCTAGAAAATTTTCTTTTCGCAATGATGTCATGAGCCTGGAAGTATAAGAATGGTCTCCTTGATGATTGAATTACTGCTGGAAATTTTATTTACTGTCTAAAAAAAGGAAAGAGGGTTGTTATTATTAAGGAAATTAATTATTGAAATTGTGAAAAAAATTGTATCTTGGAGGAAAACAATTTATATAAGCTTATGGCTAATATATTAGCAGAATCTTATTTATTTGAATCTAACAAGTTAGATGGTGAATATTATGCAAATTCGAAGTTTAAGTTGCAAACTTTGATGGAAGGCAACAATACATGGGCAATTGTGTCTGGAGCTGAAGTTAAGCTAGTGTTCCCTCAAGCCACAGATGTTGCAATTCAAGATTGGGAGCAACGGGAAAACAAACCAAAGGTGCTTTTGCGGATGACAGTTAAGGACAACATTATTCCACACATTAGAGAGTGCAAAACATCCAAGGAGACATGGGACACTCTCAAAAATTTGTATGAGACGAAGACTACAAATCGAATATTGTATTTAAAGAGTAAGCTTATTTCAATTAAGATGGAAGCAAATGAAAGTGTTAGTGATTTCATTTCTAGAATTAAAGATCTAAACGATAAACTAGGTGACATTGGTGAATCAGTATCTAGTACAGACTTGGTTACTGTGACATTAAGTGGAATGCTTGATGAATATCAAATGTTTATAACTGGTCTTTTAGCTAGAGAGAAGGCTCCTACTTTTGATGAGTTGGCAGGTATACTTATGCAGGAAGAAGAGCGGAGAAGAAGCATTAAACAAAAATCTCCTAATTCAGATTTGGCATTGATGGCCAAAGGAAAGAAGTCCTTCAAAAGTGAACAATGGGAGAAAAATAAAGGCAAAAAGCCACAGGTATAATCATTTCAAGGTACCCCTTTACCAAGGACAAATGCCAAATCAAGTAGAGATGATGTGTGTCATTACTGTGGAAAACCTGGTCATTTTGCTAAGAATTGCATGAAAAGGAGGTCTGATCAATTTAAACAAAGAAGGCATTCAGGAAATTATGTTGATGGAGATGAAGCAATTAGTCAAGATGTTAGCAATCTTAAATTGTTTGTGTCCAATGCTACTTTATCAGTAGAAACTGATGATGATAATGCTTGGTTTATAGATTTTGGTGCATCAATTCATATGTCATGCAAAAGAGATTGGTTTGATACTTATCATTAGATTAATAAGGGTGGACACATCTATTTAGGAGATAATAGATCACATGAAATTAAAGGATATGGTAATATAAGTGTTATGATGCCTAATGGACAAGAAAAACAAATTGAAAATGTGGTGTATGTTCCAGGATTAAAGAAGAACTTAATTTCAGTGTCTACTATCACAGATCAACATTTAAAATTTGAATTTATGAAATCACATTGTTTGGTAAAGGATGTGCAGGACAACTACAAAGTTGTTGCAAAAGGAATGAGAGTTGGAGGCTTATACAAGTTGGATGTAATGAAGAATGGGCATCAAGCTTTGGCATCAACATGCATGTCAACTATAGAGCTTTGGCATCAAAGGTATGGGCACTTAAATCATAATGACCTAATGTTACTACAAAGGAAATTGATGATAGAAGGTCTTCCAATTATAAAGAGTGGACACTTTGAATGTGAAGGTTGTGCACTAGGAAAACAACATAGGGAAGAATTTCCTGTGCATAAAAATAAAAGAAAACGTGAAATACTTGAAGTAGTGCATACTGATGTATGTGGTCCAATGCAAACTAAGTCACTTGGTGGAGCATATTACTTCCTTATATTTATTGATGATAGCACTAGATACGCCTGGGTATACTTATAAGAAACAAAAGTGACGTGTTTGAATACTTCAAAGAATTCAAGAATATGGTGGAAAAGCAAACAGGAAAGAACATTAAAATTCTTCGATCAGATAAAGGTGGTGAATACACTTCAGAAGCTTTTATCAAATATTGCAAACAAAATGGAATTATGCAACAATTTACAATACCACATACACCTCAACAAAATGGAATAGCTGAAAGAAAGAATAGAATATTAGTTGAATGTGCTCGAAGCATGATAAAAAGTAAAGGACTTTCTAATAGTTTTTGGGCTGAAGCCATTAATACAGTTGTATATCTTAAAAATAGAATCCCTACTAAGTATCTTGGGGCACAAAACACCATTTGAAGCATTTGATGGTTTTAAACCTAAAGTTAATCATTTAAGGATATTTGGATGCAAGGCCTTTAGTCATATTCCTAAAGATGATAGGAGAAAGTTAGATGCCAAAGCCATCAAATGTATTTTTATTGGATATTGCACTGATCAAAAAGCATATAAAATGTATGATCCAAGTACTCACAAGGTCTTTTCAAGTAGAGATGTTATATTTCATGAGCATGTAGATAAACAAATAAAAGAAGATGAACATAATACATGGCAGTCTTCTTATGAAAACTTTAAGTTAGAAGAAGTTGTGGAATCAACCCAAGAACTAGAACACCTGGACAATCCAAAAGACACATCAAGGAATCAAAGTCCACAAAGAAGTAATGAAGGCACTCCACAGAGAAGAAAAGGAGAAGGTACTCCACAAAGTAATGAACCTCTAAGAAGGTCAACACAACAGATTCAAGCCCCCATCAGGTATAAAGATTATGCTTTAATGTCTCAAGTTTTTGAGCCCTTAAATTATGAACAAGCCAAAAATCATAAAGAATGGATGGAAGCTATGAAAGAAGAGAATGACTCTATAATAAAAAATGAAACTTGGGAATTAACAGAATTACTTGAAAATAAAGTCCCGATAGGATCAAAATGGTTGTACGAGACAAACGTTAATGCAGATGGTAGCATAGACAAGTATAAGGCAAGATTGGTTGCAAAAGGTTATTCACAAAAAGAAGGTATAGGTTATGAAGATACCTTTGCTCCGGTTGCAAAAATGAATACAATCAGAATAATGATAGCATTGGCAACTAAATATGATTGGAAGCTACATCAATTAGATGTAAAGTCAGCTTTTCTAAATGGTGACTTAAAGGAAGAAACTTATCTTGTTCAACCAGAAGGATTTGTAAAGAAGGGTCAAGAACATCCTGTATGCAAGTTAAAAAAGGCCTTATATGGACTAAAACAGGCCCCTAGATATTGGTATAAGAAAATCGACAAATTCTTCTTCCAGCAAGGATTTAAAAGCAATAAAAATGATCCTAATTTGTATGTCAAGACAGACAAAAATGGGGATATAGTATTACTTTCTATATATGTTGATGATCTAATAATAACAGGGAGTGCTGATAAATTAATTACAGATATAAAAATGAAGTTATCACAGGAATTCGAGGTGAAGGATCTTGGTGAGATGCACTATTGTCTAGGTCTTGAAGTATGGAGAAATGATGGAAGAACCATAATCACACAAAGCAAATATACAAATGAAGTACTAAAGAGATTTCATATGAATGAATGTAAAGCAGTAAGTACTCCATTGGAACAAAATATCAAATTAACAAGTGATGATGGAACAAAAGAGGTGAATGGAACATTGTATCGACAATTAGTAGGAAGTTTCAATTATCTCACTACCACCAGACCAGACATTGCTTATGCAGTAAGCATACTTAGTCAATTCATGGCTAAGCCTCATGAAAGCCATTGGATAGCTGCAAAAAGGGTCCTTCGATACTTAAAGGGAACTATAAATTTTGGTATTGAATATACTAATGCTTGTAATGTTGAATTGACAGGTCATTCTGATTCTGATTGGGCTGGAAATCCAGATGACAGGAAATCCACCACTGGATACATCTTCAACATAGGATCGGGAGCTATATCATGGAGTAGCAAGAAATAGGCAACAGTTTCCTTGTCATCAACTGAAGCATAATATAAAGCATTATGTAGTGGCACCTGTGAAGCTATATGGCTCAGAAGAATACTTGAAGATGTTGGTGAAGGACAACAAAAACCTACAGTAATCAGATGTGACAATCAAAGCACCATCAAACTGGGGAACAATCCTGTATTTCATGCAAGGTCAAAGCATATAGACACACAATATCATTTTATAATAGAAAAGGTCCAATCAAAAAAAAATTCTCTAATGTACTGTAATACAAATGAGAATGTAGCTGACATATTCACTAAGCCTCTTGGGAAGGCAAAATTTGAGTTTTGTAGAAGTTATGTGTTGTAAAAAATCAAGATTATATTGTAAACCTAGCTGAGACTTAGACCAGCAGGCATGTCAATTAAGAGTATGTTTACAGTGTCATATATTTGTTATATGGTTGGAATTAAGGGGGAGTGTTGGAAGGTATTAATTCCAACTACCCACCATTAATACAGCCGCTAGATTAACCTAGAATTCAGTAAATGTTTCAGGAGCAGTTTCTAGAATTCGGCGGATACATTGACAAATGGGCAAGCTTCCTGGAAAAGCCACCACCCCATCAAACTCCAAAAATTTCTTTGTTATGTATAAATACCTATTCATCATCGAATGAAGGCAAGTTTTTGAGTTCTGTGTTTTAATACATGATCTCTGATTTTCACGTGGTAATATGGGTAACTCGTATTTTATTTATTATGTGTATAATTTGTGATAGTATTTAGTTGGTTTATGAAGCTTGGGTTGGGTTGGACTTAGTTAAGTTATATGTTCAAATTTTAGGGGAGCGTAGATAATTCATATATTTAATAGAAATAATTGTCCTATTCGATATAGATAATTCGCATATTGCATTGACATATTTCATATTTGACGACGATAAATGGGTTGTTTTGAAATCGTTACGTGCAGAATCCACCAGGCCGGATGTAAAATTTTGACCTGTTTGTCAAAATTTTGTTTCAGGAAAAAATCTCCCTCGAGAGCCTTTAAGATAAAATCGTAATAGAATGAAAATTACAATAACTAAAATTAAATTTAAAAAAATAAATAAAACTAACACTAAAGTAAGTAGAGTAACTCATCACCTCCGCACATGGCTAATTAATGAATAGTTGTAAATCAAAGTCTTGGGCTATATTATGGTCTGTGCATTATGCGCCTAAGCTGTCACTATTGCTTTCTTTCCAATTTGGTAACCCCTATAGCAAATTGCAGTTTGAGCGGAATGAATTCATATACATGTATCCTACTAATTGGCTACACCCTAGCAAAAATTGGTGTCCTCTCGCTTTTCTGGAGGTCTAGAATCCAAGGTTGACCACCGTGTTTTACCTTGAAGAAAGATACGATTCAATTATAAGCCTAATGCGAGGGCATATGGTTAGCACATGTCCCTGAAGTCTAGAACACACGATCACCCTGGAAAATGTGAAACAATTTCAAATTTCTATTATTAACTGGTTGTGTTAGTAATATGACAAGGTTGTGTTGTTATATAACGAGTTATATGGGAAGTTCTCCCACACATACTTAACTGCCTAGTTACCAAATTTGTCCGACTTGGCCACCAAAATACGAATTCTTGGTTATTCGATTTGGTTTACGTATTAATATGCCAATTTCAGTTCGGTACGGTAAAACTAAGTTGCATTTGATGGGGATTGGTGAGGTCAGGTGAACAGGGAACCATTCTACTGTAAAAAGAAAAAAAGGTGAACAAGGAACCATTCTACTGTAAAAAATAAAAAATAAAAAATAAAAAGTAAAATTAAAAAAAAAGGTGAACAGGGCACCTACTGGTTCTCATTCAAATTATTGTGGAGAATTTCATGTGTTTCACCCAATACTAACACCTTAAATTTCATGGGGAATCGTGATAAAATCAATAGATATCAGCATTGAAAGAGAGCAGCGCAAGCACAACAAAGTGGATCAACCCTCTAGAGAAGGGCACCTACTTAAAAATTGTAAAACGAAGTAATATAAAAGGGGTAATTTGCTTTAAAAGAAAGGGATAATTTAAAAGGGGCAATTTGCTTTAAAAAAACCTACAGTTGTAAAGTTCGCTACCTCTTTGGCATTTTTTTCCTTTGTGGATAGGGGAATTTTCAATAGAGCCGTGAAATTCGCTTCCTCTGGCAATTTTTTTCTTTGTGGATAGGGGAAATTTTCAATAGAGCTGTAAAATTTGCCACCTCTTTGGAAATTTTTTCCTTTGTGGACAGGGGCAATTTTCCATGAATGCCAATTTTCAATTTTCAATGAATGGAAATACAGATTGGGATTTTCACCGTCAACCTGCTGGGCAACGGTGGACACCAGGCCCTTCTGCGTTAGCATTACGTAGAGAGGTTTACTTCGGAACGATTATTGAAACCCTGGGTTCTCAAACGTGAACATTTCTCTTCCACGGAATAAAATTGTATAGTATTGAGGATTAACAGACGAGCAATATATAGATTATTAGCACACAAGAATTATGTAGATTATTTTCCATCTGATTCACTTCAATTTTATGAAACAATAGACCATGGATGTCCTGGCTTAACTTTTACCCGTGAAGTCAAGTCTTCTATAGGCAGGTTACTTCTTCTGAACGATAGGCTTTTAGAGGTATTAGAGATGTTCGTAACCTTCTAGATAATGACGATACAGAGCAAGGTTCACCTGTCTCGCGCAAAATATCTTGAGTTGAAAATAGTGACATGTTCACGAGTGGAAAATTTGCTAAAATACCTTTTCAAAATATGATATGATTGAGTACACAATGCCCGCCTTGGCCTCCAATCCCAGTAGCTCTAAGGCCACACGTGTTGCCGCTGTGAGTGCTGGTGTTGTGCCTCTTACAGTGACACAAATTCCAGAATAGAAGTATCGAATGGCAACACATCACAAAAGTTACGGAATTTAATGAAATTTGGTAAATATGGGCACGCATTTACTGCGCTATTATTGCCCACACTCTACAAACACCTGTGAGATACCTGTCCACACTCAACAACAACTGCGTTATTAATTATTTGCTCTGTCATGTATTATAGTCAAATTGTATGTTGAGATAAATATTGATATAAAAGTCATTTTGTAATAGACATTAATAGTGGTTGGGTAAGTTAGACAGCTAAAGTTTGTGAGGAGAAAATCATGGAGTAAATTTTGGTAGGCGTTACTCTGTTTTACTGTGTGTTACATTGCTACCACTGGTGAAGTATAAATCACTGTAAACTTTGTTTTTACTTGGTGAATGAGCCATGGTCTCATATGAATGTATTTTCATGAATTAGAATTTAATCCTAAGTTTTATTGTGTTTCTCCAAGTTTTACTTTGTTTTACTATGTGTTTTTGTAAGCGAATTTTGTGTTTTATTAAGCCTCTGTATAGCTGTGTGAAATCTAGCTACGCGAAAGCCAGCTGCAAAATCAAGCTTGGCGAAACAACTTCTCTCCCCTCTGCCCCTCCGCGTAAATTTTATTTTTTTTCTAACATTGTATCGGAGTGGGTTAAACTGTGTTAGTGTAAAAACAAGTGTTTTTACTAGCAGTTAAAATTGTTTTGAAGGCAAATTGTTTTTAGCATATTTATCAACAGGTAGAAAGTTTTTTTTACACTCAGAAATGGAAACATCAAGCACAAGCTTCAATAATCCTCAAATACTTCAGTTTAATGGAAAAAATTATTATTATTGGGCTATTACAATGAAGACCCTATTTTTTTTCAAGACATTTGGGATTTGGTGGAGAATGGTTTTGAAGAACCAGCGGATGCAACAACATACAATGTCATATCTCAAGCAAAAAGAGATTTGTTAAGAGACCACAGGAAGAAGGATGCAAAATCCCTCTTCTACATTTTTCAAGCAGTTCATATAAGTGTTTTCCTAAGGGTTTTAGCGGCAACGAAGTCCAAGCAAACATGGGACACCCTCTAGACAGCCTACCAAGGCATGGCAAAAGTCAAGACATCAAAGCTGAAATGTTGAGAAGAGACTTTGAAACACTTTGTATGAAAGAGTCTGAGAATGTACACTCGTTATTTTCACATGTAATTGGGCTGGTTACTCAAATCAGGTCTCATGGTGAGACACTTGAGGAAAGAAGAATAGTTGAGAAAGTTTTGAGAAGTTTTCCAACAAGGTTTGATGCCATTGTTGTGGCCATATAAGAGACAAATGATCTCTCACAGTTCTCAGTGGATAAGCTTAATGCATCACTGATTTCTCATGAGCATAGACTGAATAGAACAACAAGCTTTTCATTGGAGCATGCCTTCAAGACACAAGTATCATTTGGTCAAGGTCGAGACAGAGGAAGATCATATGCCAGAGGAAGAGGAAGAATCCCACATAGAGGTGGAAGAAGCAGCCCTTCAAACTCAAATAGAAGAGGCAACAATCAAAATCCAAGTCAGGCCCAATTCAAAATCAAGCACAAGGTCAGAGGTATGATAAATCTCAAGTTCAATGTCATTACTACAATAAGTATGGTCATTATGCAAATGAATGTAGAAAGAAGCAATATGACATTAGTAACAAACAAAGTGTAAATTTCACAAAAGAAAGTCAGAACCATGATAACATGTTTTTAGCTTGTAGTGTAGCACAAGAAAAACAAAGTGATATATGGTATCTAGATTCAGGGTGTAGCAACCACATGTCAAGAAACATAGAAATGTTTTCCAATCTAGATGAAAGTGTGAAATCTGAAGTGACATTAGGGACTGATAGCAAAGTGTCTGTCATGGGCAAAGGAAGAGTTAAAATCCTAACAAAGAAGGGGGAGAAGAAGTACATCTCAGATGTTTACTTTGTCCCCAGTCTGAAGCATAACCTCATGAGCATTGGACAGCTCATACAAAAGGGCTACAATGTCTTTTTCAAAAACGAGGTGTGCACAATTTTGGATAGTCCTCCAACCAGGCAGTGGATTGCAAAGGTTTAGATGACAAAAAATAGAATGTTTCCCCTAAAAATAAGATCAAATTTGCAGATAGAAGGTGCACAAGCACAAATCTCAATGAACTCACAAGAGGATGCAAGAAAAGATGCAGCTGTCATAAAAGTAAACTTCAAGCAGAGGTCAAAGATGAAAATTGGTTATGGCATTTGAGATTTGGACATCTCAACTTTGGAGGTTTGAATTTGCTACATAGGAAAGGCATGGTGAAGGGACTACCACTCATAGAAAAACCAGACATCCTATGTGAAAGATGTATCTTGGGCAAGCAACATAGAGAGACATTTCCAGCAGGAAAGTCAGTAAATGCAAAGGCACCTTTGGAGATTGTCCACTCAGATTTATGTGGACCAATTCAGAAACCATCAATTGGTGGCACCCACTATTTATTGACCTTCATAGATGACTACACAAGGAAGACATGGGTCTATTTCTTAAAACATAAAAGTGAAGTGTTTGAACGCTTTCGCCAATACAAAGCTCTTGTTGAGAAGAAAAGTGGACACTACATCAAAGTCCTTAGGACTGATAGAGGTGGAGAATACATCTCAAATGACTTCCTTTGATTTTGCAGGGAGCATGGAATTCACAAACAATTTACAACAAGATATACACTGCAACAAAATGGTGTAGCGGAAAGAAAGAATAGGACCATTATTGAAATGGAAAGCAGTATGTTTAAGGCAAAGCATTTGCCAAATGATTATTAGGATGAAGTTGTCGCTTGTGCAGTGTATATCTTGAATAGATGTCCAACCAAAAGCGTCCAAAACATAGTTCCTGAAGAAGCATGGAGTGGAAGAAAGTATAGTGTCACTCACATGAGAGTTTTTGGATGTATATCATATGTACATGTCTCGGATGAGTTGAGGAAGAAGTTGGACAACAAAGGGGAGATATGTATATTTGTTGGATATAGTGATGAATCCAAGACATACAAAATCTACAATCCATTAACCAAGAAGGTCATAATCAACAGAGATGTGCAGTTTATAGAAGAGGAATCATGGGATGAAAGTTTAGAAAGGACAGTCAATGTCAAAGCATGTATATCACATGAGGACAATGAGGAATTAATAGTAGCAAGTAATTCCTCAACAGTGACTCTGTCTACTCCTATTCAAGTGCAACAAAGCAAGCAACAAGCAACACCATCAAAAAATAATAGATCAATGTCGCGCAACCAAGCAAGTGCTTCTCCAAGCACGTCGCAAAGCGCAACACCAAGTGGCATGTAAAGCCCATCTTCAGCAAGCACAAGAAGACAAAAATTCAAAAATTTAAATGAAATTTATTAGCAAGATGAAGTTGATAGTAGCACTGGTCTGAATTCCTTATTTGCCTTATTTTGTCATGTAGATGACCCAATCCATTTTGAGGATGCAGTCAAAGAAGAAAAATGGGTTGTGGAAATGGAGGAAGAAATAGAAGCAATAGAAAGGAATGACACATCGGAGTTAGTGAACCTTCTAAAAGGAAAACATGTAATTGGAGTGAAGTGGGTCTATAAGACCAAAAGAAACATTGAGGGAAAGATTGAAAGGCACAAAGCAAGGCTAGTTGTCAAATGATACAAGTAGCAGCATGGAAGAGATTACGCGGAGACGTTCACACCAGTTGCGAGGATGGAGACAATGCATGCAGTTGTGGCGATTGTCGCGCAACGTAAATGGAAAGTGTATCAAATGGACGTAAAATCAGCGTTCTTGAATGGAGTGTTGAAAGAGGAAGTGTATGTTGTGCAACAGCCTGGTTATGAGGTTGAAGGCCAAGAAGAAAAAGTGTATTGATTGAGGAAAGCTCTTTATGGGTTGAAGCAAGCACTATGCACATGGTATAGCAGGATATATGCCTACTTGTTGGACAATGGTTTCGACAAATGTGATGGTGAACCTACTCTCTACATCAAAGGGAGTGATGGTAAGATTCTTATTGTTGTCTTATATGTAGATGATTTGATTTTTACAGGCATTGATGATTTTCTCATCACTGATTTGAAACAAGTCATGAAGAGTGAATTTGAAATGACTGGTTTGGGATTGTTAAGATATTTTTTGGGCATAGAAGTGAACCAAACAAAAAATGGCATTTTTATCTCTCAAGAGAAGTATGTGGCAGACATTTTGGAAAGGTTTAAAATTCAGAACAGTAAGCCCGCACCAACTCCAACTGTCATGGGCTTGAAGTTGAGCAAAGAAGATTGCAGCAACAATGTCAATCCGACATTATACAAAAGCATGATAGGCAGCTTGATGTATTTGACTGCCACTAGGCCGGATATAATGTATGTAGTAAGTTTGGTGTCGAGGTTCATGGAGACACCCAAGGAGACACATTAGTAAGCAACGAAAATGATTCTAAGGTATGTCAATGGGACAAAACAGTATGGTGTTTTGTACACAACAACAAGTGATTTCAGGCTGGTTGGTTACACTTGCAATGATTGGGCAGGAAGTGTTAATGACAGAAAGAGCACATCAGGATATGTTTTCCATTTGGGTTCCGGAGCCATTTCATGGGCCTCCAAGAAGCAGTGAATAGTGTCATTGTCAACAGCAGAAGCTGAATATGTTGTAGCAACGTGTCAAACAGTTTGGATGAGAAGGATGTTGAGGGATCTTCGTCATGACCAAGAGGGAACAACAACTTTTTTTTGCGACAACACCTCAACAATTGCATTGTGAAAGAATTATGTCTTTCACAAGAGGACCAAGCATATTGATGGTAAATATCATTTTATTAGAGAATTGATTAACAATGATGAAATTGTGTTGTGGCACTGTAGGTCACAAGAACAATTTGCTGATATCTTCACAAAGCCATTGGCACGTGAAAGTTTTTTTTTAATCTCATAAACTATTTGGGAATTGTCAATGGCAACAATTGTGATTAAGGGAGAGCATTGGAAATATTAATCCCAACCACTGTGTTAAACACCTTGACAACAACCATACTTGTCAGAAGTATTTTTGCAGGTTGCGTCTTTGTTTGAAGATGGAAGGATTGAAGCCAGAATAGAAGTAGTGCGCGAACCATTCCGCAACACATCACATAAGCTAAGGAATTTAATGAAGTTTGGTAAATACGGGCAAGCATTACCGCACGACTATTGCCCACACTCCACAAACACCTGCGCGATTCCTGTCCACACTCAACAACAACTGCGTTATTAATTATTTGCTATGTCATGTATTAATGTCAAATTGCATGTTGAGATAAATATGGATGTAAAAGTCATTTTGTAAGAGAGAGCAAGAGAGGTTGGGTAAGTTAGACCGCTAGAGTCTGTGAGGAGAAAATGGTGGAGCAAATTTTGGTGGACGTTACTGTGTTTTAATGTGTGTTACTCGGCAACCCCTGGTGAAGTGTAAATCACTGTAAAAAAAAAATTACTTGGTGAAGGAGCCGCAGTCTCATATGAATGTATTTTCATGAATTAAAATTTAATCCTAAGTTTTATTTTGTTGCTCCAAGCTTTACTCGATTTTACTCTATGTTTTTGTCTATGTTTTTGTCGTAAGTGAATTTTGTGTTTTATTAAGCCTCCGTAGGAAATCGAGCTGCTTGAAAGCTAGCTGCACGAAATCGAACTGCGTGAAATCAAACTTTGGGAAACAACTTCTCTATGCCTCTCCCCTCTACCTCTCCACGTAGATTCTATTTTTTTCTAACAATATAATGAATGACTCAAATTCAATGTGTTATCATGTGCACTGAGACAAAGATTTGCAAAAGGTGGAGGATTCCATATGTTAAATATTGTGTTGTCATATGGTGATGGAGACGAGTATGTATATCAAATTCCAGAGGAACTCTTCGATTCTGATGAAAAAAAGCACGAGTTTGATTAATTGAGACCAACAGTGTGGTATCTTGAATGCACTGTTTCACACAAGGGGCAAAAGACCATCGTATTTTAATCATTTAACTTACATATTATCTGCTTCCCAGTTACTATGGTCCATGCCAAAATTTATACATAAAGAAGTTGTTATTCACATTCTGGGATAAGAGCAACAATAAGTCAACTGCTAAAAATATCAATATTACATTGTCCTTTGCTTTAAAAAAACCAAAAAAAAACTTCCAAACTGTCATATCAGAGCGGAAGTGTTGTTACAAAATTACCCACCAGTTTATCGTTAGATTGGCATCCTTAAATGATGTGATTATTGATTGGTTATTACAAATCAACTATGATAGATTATATAGCCGCTAGTTATATAACATCTAGCAGCCAGTCGAACTTTATTCAATCCATTTGATAATTTGATGGGTGGAACTTATAATATTAACAGCATATTTGTTGGCTCGTGATAAGTGTACGAAATTCCCTTGTGGGCGGAGGAGGGCCTTCTCTTTGTAGGGACCATCATAAAAGTCATTTTTTCTCGGGATACTTAGTTAATCCAATTTTAAAAAACTCAGTGTTTTATTTAGGGATACTCAGTTACTCAAAGTTTATTCAATTTATCTACTAATTTGATAAGAAAATTGGAGAAGTAGACATTGTGCACAAATTATTCAAAAATCAATTTTTATTCATCTCAATAGAGCCAAATTACAAGCCACATAAATAGTGATCAGCAAATCCAATAGATTCCAAACAAGGAGAATATTGTTGAGAAAATCTCTCAACAATACTCCAACAAACAATAGCTCAATACTACCTATAGACTAATGTAAGCATTATTCCAAGTGCACCTTTAATGCTTACATTTACATCATTATAAAGATTAATACAAAAATAATAAACTACAATTCACTTGTCACATCTGTCTGACTCGTCTTCCTCCACACTTATCCCTCGTCTTCCTCCACACTTATCCCCACTCTGACAACGCTCTTTTCCCCACCACAATTTTTTGGCTTCCCATTCAACTCATTTAAGACATAATCGCCTCTCACAAACTTTGATGAACTTTGTATAGTTGATGCTTCTCGATCTCCCAAACTCATTGATTCTTCACCCTTTAAAAAAACAAAATATATATATATATATATATATAATGCATTGAAAGATACATAATTGAATATGATGCAATCCACACAAGCTATATATATGAAGTTCACAATCTATTATCAAATTGCAGAATAAATTGTTGCCCTGGAAAATTGCTAAGATTTATGGAAGAGAATTCGAGTGCAGCGGTATTGCCGCTGGACACACTGAAGAGAATGCTTCCTTGCGAGTGGAACATTTGTGTACATCTTGCAACTAGCGGGTTAGTAATTTCATATGAAAAAGGAATATTTTCAGCTCAATGATCTGTGATTTACAACTGCAGAGAACCTCGACGCGAGATATAAATGGTTGCAAATACTTGTATATGGCCACTAAGATATTGTATGTAATTGGCGTTTTGAAGAAGGCTCCAATAGCAAAGACTATGTCTGCAACTATGTCTCCAATATTACTGATTGAACACAAGAAAATTGGAGAAATAGACATTGCATAGAAATTACTCACAAATTAAAAATCTATATTATGCGGAAATTACTCAGATTAATTTGTATTCTTTCAACAAAGCCAAATTACAAGATATCCAACATAAATCTCTAAACAAAATTCTAACAACCACACGTGCTAGTTCTCGAGAAGTGTCTAAAATTCCATACAATGAACTTTGTAGGGAACACCACGAAAATCAGCTTTCCCGACGTACTCCTCCTCCCTATTTAGCAAAGTGATCAATTAAACTTCAAAGTTGTTTTTATGCACTAATACATCCTCGGATTGTCGGAAATGCATTTATCAATCTTTTTTTGTATGTCCAACCTCCCCAAAATGTTTTCAACATCTAGCACTCACTCGCAATGAGCAATGAAAAATCTTTGTACCGATATGCGATCTTTTAGGTATGCTTCTATTAGCCATGTTTTTCATGTTGAATGCTTGCTAGGGGTGTGCAGGAAATCTTGCCATGGCTACCCAACTATCCCTGTACATGTACAAATTCTAAGGTAATTTGCTTATATATAATTTTAATTCCATGGTAAAGTATTAGGAAGCCCATGATCTCGGCTTCAACTCATGTAAAATGGGATTATCCCTAAATAAAACTGCCAAATAGAAACACAATATGGTTGCTTATAAATCATACCAAGCGAATTTTGAACTGTTAGCATGAATTATGCTTCCACTGAGGTAAAATGGGATTACCTCTAAATAAAACTGCCGATAAAAACGGTGGAAAATCGATTTCTTGCAGAATGTGTAGATGAAGGGGAACATCCAACGTGAGAATGGGTTGTAGCGTGGTTGCTCCGTACCCAAACTCACCTTCCCGTTCTCTAAATTCTCCTCAAACGGTGCTATATAACCGCTCGAGATCCAATTTGCCTCTTCCAAAAATGCATCGAATATGGCTTCCCACCGCACACCACAGGAAAAGCAAATTAAGTGACAGTGAGCCTTCGATATTCCATTATACTGTAAAACTAACATTATAATAAGCAAAGAAATACACTATGTAAATTATGTTACATGATTTTTTTGGAATTTAATCCATTAAATGGTCTAATCAAGCAAACCATGGCCACCTTTTAATTGCTGTTTTGAATTCTTCAAGCTCCTCCATCGTTCCGAAGTGTTCACGGCAGCAATGAAAGTGTGGCATATTCTGTGATATTTTATTGTCTCTGCATTATCATTGATTTCATTGTGCAGGTACTTCCCTGACATAATTTTATCAAAATTGGGTATTGCTTCCATTGTGTGGTTATTTTTTTTCCAGCATAAAAAAAACATTATATTTCTATTATATTCATATCCTCGAAATGTACAGCATATCAAAATTTACAGTATTCATATGGGGACCATCAAATGGCTATGATTAAGGATCATATTCACCTGGATAGAACTGTATTTATATAGTCAAATCAGAACATGAAAGGTTAGGACAAATGGAGAGATATTACTATTAGCATCTATGCCTAAAAAGTCTGTTCAATTGTCGGTCCCATATGCCAAGATATGTATAGATCAAAAAATCAATCATAGGAGTCAGTAATTGTGGAAAAAAGAAAGAACATACCAGATGAGGATCTCATTATGGAAAATTATGTACCCAATATAGAAAAGTCCTAGATCTGATGAGAAATATTGTCCACTATTATTTGCATCCTCCATATTCCCAGTGGAGCTGATAGACCCTACTTTGATAGAGAATCTGCCCTTTGATTTTTGTCCCTGGTGATGTGAGAAATGGTGTAGTCCTTCCTGTTCCTCCACATGGCCTTCACCCTGTTCAGCCATCCTGAGAGGTGTATGTTCCTTATGGAATGTTTAGATAGGACATGCTCTATAATCACTTTCGAGTCCCCATATATATGCAGTTTTTGTAAACCAAGAAAGTCGCATATCGATAGAAGTCCTGCCAGAGCCATAACTTCTGCCTTATTATTTGTTCCAGCTCCTTCATTCCAATGAATATCATCGACTTGTCCTTCCTCAATGATGATGAAAACTCCACATGCACATGTGCCATGTTGGGCAACACCGTTGAAATAGGTGCAGGGATAGACCGTAGCATCCATGGACTGCTTCATTTTCCCATATTTGTTTTTGGATTGGCTCAGTCGTCCATTTTCATTATATAAGCGCAGGATATATTCGAAAACTGTAGATTGTGGATCTCTTATAGAATTAAATAATATTCTGTTGCGCCACTTCCATATGGCCCAGATTGTTAAAAGTGGAACAGGCCTCCTCTCTGTTTTCAATTTGCTCCATCCTGTGAAAGCTTCGGTGCTTGTAGGAGCAATGAGGGGAGCGAAACCGAATTGATCAGCTATGTTCCGCCAAATTACCTGAGATTGCGGACATTGCAAAAAAATGTGCAGATCGTTTTCAGTATTAGACCTGCATATGGGGCATATCGCTGGACCATGCCATTTCCTCTTTTGGAGATTCTCCCAGGTGAGGTTCCTGTCATAAAAGACCAGCGATGCGAATAAAATGATTTTTATGGAACATCCTGTTTTCCAAAAAACAGCTAGAAATATATTATCAGGAGGGTCGGCTGCTGAAAACAATAATTGTAAATAAATCCGATTTGCCTAAATGGCTGTAGTGCCACCGAGACCTTTCCATATGAGGAAATCGTTGTCCGTTGAACGATAAATGGCCCTCGCGCGAATAGATTGAATGATGGAATTCCATTGAGTTGCCAGTGCGCCATCGACTTGTATTTCTGAGGCGATTTTCCATATTGGGACTATTCCTTCCCATTTTTGGATGGCGTTGGCCCATAGAAAAAGACCCTTGTTGTGTAATGCTCTCAACAGCTGGGTAGTGAAAAAAAAATTTTCTTCCGCACCTACAAAATCATCTATGCCAATCATTATTTTCGATCCAGTCTAGAATTTCCAAATTAAGTTTTTCTTGAAGAACGGCTCCATTTTATGAAATCCTCTCCATATCGCAGAGCCATTTGAGGATCCAATTTGACGTTGTCTGATCCAATAAGTCATGTCTTGATTGTTCATATATTTGGCTCTTATGACCCTGCTCCAGATAGATGTTCCCATAATCGCTTTCCACATGGTTTTGCAAAGAAGGGCTCTTCTAAAGAATTACAGATCCAATAAACCTCATCCTCCCATCTTTTTGGGCCGACTCAGCTTCGATATCTTAGTCAAGTGGAATTTTTTCTTGTCCTTCTGTCCTCCCCATATGAAATTGGCAATCGTTCTGTTGAGACAGTTGATGATAGCTGAACGAATAAAGTATAGGTGCACCCAATAAACCATGATTTGTGTCAGCACAGATTGAGTCAGGATGGTTCGACCTCCTAATGATAAGCATTTGAATTCCCAAGCAGCTATTTTCTTGTAGAAACGATCTGGAATCCATGACCAGTCCGTTACTCTGTATCCCACAGGTTTCAAATTAAAACCCACATATTTCAATCCGTTCCGAATGGGATATGCTTTAATATTAAAAATCTCTGTTAGAAATGTGATGAGATCTCCATTTAAGTTTTCTACATGAAAGGAGGATTTTATCTCATTAATAAACATGTCAGTTGCTTTCTGAAATCTCTCAAATATCACATGTAGACTTAACCATGTAGTTCTGCGCAGCAGCGCTGATATTAGGATATCGTCGACAAAGAAATTGTGCGAAATGTAGATATTCCTGCTTATGGGGAGGGGCTTGAATCTGTTTTGCTGAATCGCTTCCTTAATATGGAGGCTTAATGAATCCATGGTTAATATGAAGAGAAGCGGCGACAGAGAGCAACCTTGACGTAAGCCCCTGGCCGCTTTGAAGAATGGGGTCGGGATTCCATTTATGAGGATAGCATAGTTGACCTCTACCACGCAGGCCATGATCCATCTGATCTCAAGGCCAATCCTTGCCATTAAGCATAGTAAGAAGCCCCAGTTCATGCAATCATAGGCCTTTTTAAGATCGATTTTCAACAAAGTTGCCTCAATTCTTTTGTTGTGCATAGAATGTAAGCATTCTTGGGTGAGGGCTACCGCATCTAATATATTCCTATCTTTTAAAAACCCGTGTTTCTCTTGAGACAGAAGCAAAGATAAAGTGTTCCTTCTACGGGTTGCAATAATCTTTGATATGATTTTATATAATACATTGCACAAAGATATAGGTCGATAGTTAGAAAAAGAGGATGAGAGATTCTTCTTGGGGATTAGAGCGATGTAAGTAGATGAAATGCTTTGGCTTATGACGCCCTGGAGTCTCGATTCCTCAACCATATTTAGTATGTCTGTCTTAAATATGTCAAAGAAGTGGATGAAGAAATCAATAGACCACTCGTCTGGTCCCGGGCACTTGTCTTTCTGGAATGATTTCATAGTTGTCATTAATTCCTCCTCAGTAACTTTAGCATATAGAGCATTGTTTTGATTACCATTGAACATAATGGGTTATGGGTCTATTCCCCATATAATGTCTTCAATGTCACAGACAAAGTTCTTGTTGTATGCCTTTTTGAAAAAATTCATAGCTTGTCGAGATATGGCATCCTGAGTGGTATGAATGTTTCCATCCTCATCTTTGATTTCCCAGATAGTATTTGTTTCCCTTCTCTTGTTTGCAAACATGTGAAAAAACTTCATATTTTTATCTCCATCTTTAAGCCATATTGCTCGGCTCTTTAACCTCCATGTTACCTCTTCAGCCTCCAAAATCTTTTGTTTTCTTTTTTCTAATTCCCAGATTTTTTTTCTAGTGGAGGACGACATGTCTGGGAATTTAAAGAGTGTTGATAAAAGCTCTAATTTCCTGCAAATATCCTTTAGTTCCTTTTTGTTGGAGGCCGATTTCTCCTTATGCCACTTTTTGACTTTTTCCCAAAGAGATTGCATCCTGTCAAGAAAATTCCAGGACTGGTTATTATGCTGCTCATTAGCGGCCTTCCATGTATTATTTATAAATATGCTGAAGCTCTCATCAAACAGCCATGTTCGATTGAATTTGAAAGGGTATCCAAACCTACATCCAACCTAATTCCAATGGATAGTTATAGGCCGATGATCTGATATAAAAGATGGAATGATATTCATAGTAGGAGGACCAAATTTTTCAATCAGATTTTCATGCAAGAGAAATCTGTCTAGTTTCTTTGCTAAGAATGAATTATTTGATCTCCCGTTAACCCCTGTAGGTCCCCGGCACTTTGGCATGATGTCAATAAAGTTATATTGAATCATGGATTCCCGAATGTTCCTCCCCATGGGATCGCATTTCCTGCCATTGCCCTAGTTTCTTCATTGCTTAAAGTACAATTAAAATCTCTTCCAATAATGAGTGAATCAATTTCGAGTAATTTAGAAGATAGCAGATTGTTCCAAAAAGGGAAGCAATTCTTATATGGTGCATATAAATTTAATATGTGCACGAGGATTAAATTGCCCCGAATATGGGCTAGAACAAGAATGCCAGATGTACATTGAAAAGTCGCAGCCTTAATCCATTTCGGGTCCCATATGACTGCTAAACCCCCTGACATTCCCGAAGCGCTAGAAGCCACCATATGCCATGATGGAAGCATCCTCCTGAAATAGGAAATAGTTTGTAGATTATGATGCATGGTTTCCTGGATAAGAAGCATTTTGGATTTGGATGAGACAAAAAGTTTTTTTAGGGCCAAAAATTTTGATTCTGCACCCAGGCCTCGAATATTCATAGATAGTATGTCAATCATTTTGGGGCCTTAAAAGGCCGACTAGCTCTAAGAGGCCTCATGTCAGAGATTTCATCAGTGACAATTTCCGAAACAGATATATCAATTAGGGAGAGATCTCGAATAGCCAATTCCTGTCTTCCCTTCCTACTCTGAAAGTGTCTACTCCCTCGATTCTCCTTTCGACGGACAGTGATATTTCCCGTCGAATTTGGGCTAATGATGGGAGAGGGGGAGCGATTTGGTTAATGGATCGTAAGAGGCTCTAGGTTCAGAGAAGCACGTTTGAGAAGGAGGTCAATGTCCTGGTCAAAAGAGTTCTAAGGCGATGATGGGGGGGACGGTGGCGATGGAGGAATATATAAGGCCTTACCTTTTAGATCAGAAACAGAAGTTCGACCGAGGGGAGGAGGACGAGGGGGTCTCTGTAAGGCGTGTAGCTGAGATGTGGGGGATTGAGGGGATCAGGAGATGTAGTGGATATGAGGAGGGGATGGATCAATATCCAGAGGTTTAGAGGATGAAGGGGGAATCTGAATAACAGGGTCGGGATCAGGTTCCATGGGTGGAGGAATGGGAGAGATACTCAACAGCATGGTTTGAGACAGTTTTGAACCGGAGGATGACCGAGGCCTATATGTAGAAGACGGTTGGTTCCTCTGTAGACGATCCATTGATAGAGATCGAGAGTGCGACAAACTATCTTTCCCTTGAGCGGCCATTCCGCGATGATGAAGAAGCTATAGTGAACCTAGGAGCCCTATATACCTCCACGAGGCTAGGCCATTCTTTTTCTATATAATCTGGTTCGCCTGGCTGATTCAAAACCTTATCAGTATGAATCTTTTTCCTTTTTTTGCCTACTGGACAGCGAGGACATTGGGATATAGGTGTCCAGTCTTGGGACAGGTCGAACATCTAAAAGGGACTCCCCAGTAATCTAGACATTGGTGAGTAGTGGATTGGTCCCATATTAAGTCAATAGATTCTGGAAAACCCCCCCGGAATTCCTTTTCTATGAGAATCCAGGCCGCCTGCTTATCTTTAGCTCCAATGCACCTAGGGTCGACATAAATGAAGTGCCTGATTGCATTTCCAATCTTTTCCATGGATTCTTTAGTCCACAGCTCTAGCAGCAGACCCGACAGCTTTAACCAGATGAAGTTGTTTTGGGGTGTACATCTAAGGGGATCAAATCCGATGTACCATATGTGAAGGGCTAAACAGATCTTATCTCGAACCCATGGCTTAGAAAAGATGAGATCCAAGTCTTTAACCCGAAGAAAGTGAAAACTATACCAGTTTTTCATGAGGCGAACAATGGTAGGAGAATAGCCCAGGAGTGGAGTCCATTTAGCAGATATCCATGATCTTATTTGTGAATCCTCCATTGACAGGAAATGCCATCTCCCCACTAGAGCCCTCTTCTACAAACTAATGATTATGTCCAATAGTAAAGGGCCATCCAAATTGATCGCAGCAGGAGATGGGGAGGTTTTTACAGGACGGATACGTTTACGTCCCGACTGTTTAGTCATGCCATCACCTCGGGGAGATCGTTCAGAAATAGAGGGAATAATTACGTTAGCTTCCAGCATAGCTTTCCAGTCAGATAAGGGCACCTGTCTGGCAAGAGCAGACTCAGCTTCCAAAGTGGCTCAAACCATGGCTGACTCAACAGATAGATCAGAGAGGAAATCCATGCATATTAAAGACCTGACGCTACATGGTCAGAGATGTGGATCCAAATTGATTGTCTGACATACAAAGGACCTCCAACATTAATGGAAAGAGGGAAGGTTAGGTGGGAAAAGCCTGCGCATTCAAGATTTTGAGTCAAACATAGATACGAATTCCAGGAGAATTAAGGAATGATGGGTGATGATAAGAGTGTCCAGTCCCAGAGCCTATCCTTCTAAAAATAGCCTAGAATATACAACCAAAATCCATGATGAAGATCTACGGATGAGCAGTTGTATAGATCGCGAATCAATAAGAGGGAAGATGAGAGACAGCGAAAAATAAATGTACAAGATTTGGAACAACGGTGTTCATGATGTCATGGCCAGCAAGACAAACGGGAAAATTCAAATGAGAAACCGGCACTGGAAAACCAGAGATCATTCTCTGTACTCAGAAAATGCAACAGGAAGAAACGCCAGGGCAACTAATGCAGCAACATCATATTTTGAATATGTACCACCATTGACCTATCCTGATTTGGAAATCAGAACAAGGCTTGGAGATGACGAAATAGTCCTTAAGGTTGTAATTAGATAAACATGACCACCCTATCGTAATTGACCAAAGCATGGAAAGCTTAAACATTGAGAGAAAATAGACCCCAGAGGAATTGTGTAACGGGTAAAAACTTTCATCAGACAATGTTCCTATTAATAGTGCAGACTTTCCCCAAATAAAAGATGATCTATTTCCCACAACAAGCCTAATACCATCATATATTCCATCTATAATTCCTGTAGCATCTAAAGGAAGCTTGATAACAGAAGATGTTTTATGAAATTAATAGATATACTGACCTGTATCTGGAGCAAATCCGAGTGAAGAGCACCACGAATCCTTCAGCGGATTACGCTCGAGCCGATAATATAATAAGCAGATGCCATATACAATAGATTATCAAAGAGACTAGTTGCTAGAATCGGGTATTATATATCGGGACGATATTGGATAAGTATGCAAAATAGATACTCTGATGCATGAAGTTGGATATAGACAGCCCAGTGTGACAGGCCGAGAGAAAGTTGTAGGATGAACCAAAAATAGTATAAATAGGTACCCAATAGTCGAATTAAGGATAGAGTGCCATGCGACCACCTGGCTGGACAGATATGTATGTAAAGGGAAAAGAGGCACGTGACAGATTACAGATAGACATGCGTCCAGTTGATCAGGTGGGTAAGTATATGGACTCGGGACACGTAACAGTTCATGCTACATTACACATCCAAGCCCCATTCTAGTCCATAAGAATCCTGTGTGCAGTCCGCATTAGAGAGAGGAAGGGACGGCTCATACCTGGTTGGTCTTCTCCTGGTGCTCTCCACTCAGTGCATTTTTTCCTTGCAAACGACATTCCATTGTGTGGTTATTTCCATGCCATAATTTTATCAAAAATGGGTATCCAATGGGAAGGGAAAAGGTGATTCTAATGTCGGTACAACTGAACGCAATTTGTGAGTTTGACATCGTAGAGCTTCAGCTTGTTGATCAGTTGCACTACCTTGGAAGTCGAGGGGAGATTGTCAGCTACGAGACCATAATTGATACCCACAGTGCCAACCCCTGTAAATCAAAACAAGAAATAAATTTTGCTCAGTGAGTCGTATAGAAATTAAAGTTGAAATGCATTTTCTTAGCTGCAGATGCAACCATAATGGAAAAAATTAAAGCTCAAACTTTTGACTAACCAAACAATAAAAGGCATTTTTGTCTGGTTCTTAGTTCCAGAGACAACAATTATCAAAGAAATTAAAGCTTGATGCTCGAGTATGTGGGGAATGGTGTGTGGAGCAAATTTCTTCGCCTACCACGTTATGCACCTAACCCCAGCATTCAAATTGAGTTATCACTCCACATCCAAACTTACGCAACTAAACAAGAGAACTGTTTAAATGCTTTTAAAATTAATATGTGACTCTGAAAAGCTCAAACCAAGAAAATGTGCTTTCACAGCTACAGATGCAATGATAATCGAAAAATTTAAAGCTCAAAATTTTGACGAACCAAACAATGCAATGTGGATGGTGTTGTTCTAATAGGGGAAATGAGGAAAGAAAATAAACATTCAGTTATACATTGATCAAGAAAAGCTCATAACTAAATGGAAAACTGAAACAAAACACACAAATAACAACACAGAGTTTACATGGTAAAACCTTGATAGGGTGTCAAGGAAACATCCACGGGGCAAGGGATTGGAATCTCTATTCAATCAACGTTGATTCTCCATGATTACATTTCTCGGGCATTCACTAGTTTTATACAAGACTCCTCTGTTACATAACTATTGTTTCGATATAAAACTAACTAGTAGTAACTAATACAATTATTACTCATATTTACATATTTCGTTGTCAAACTTCCAACAAACTCCACCTTGACAACAATTTTCCTAATCTCTTGCCCATGCCCATTCATCATATTTTCTGCAAGCCAAGAGAAGTTAAACACCATTGCAGCTTCTCTAATGTAACTGGCTTTGTGAATATGTCTGCACAATTCTCTCGCGTATGGACCTTTTGAAGAGCTACTTTTCCGACATCGATCACATGTCTCAGAAAATGATACCTTACATCAATGTGCTTGGTTCTGCTGTGATAAGCAGGATTTGTAGCAAAGTGAATAGCACTTTGACTATCACAAAGTAGATCCACTTTCTCCTGCGTCCTTCCAATCTCATCACGCAGACCCTTTAACCAGATTGCTTCTTTACTAGCATCTGAAGCAGCTATATATTCAGCTTCGGTAGTGGACAATGCAATTGTTTCTTGAAGCTTTGACATCCAACTAATTGCTCCACCTGCAAGAGTAAAGACATAACCTGTAGTAGATCTTCTTTTGTCCAAATCACCTGCATAATCAGCGTCTACATATCTGTAGACTGATCCTTCACCACCACTAAAGATGATGCAACGGTCACTTGTGCCTCTTAGATATCGAAGCACCCATTTCACCGCTCGCCAATGTTCTTCACCTGGATTTGCCATGAACCTACTGACAACTCCAACTACATGTGAAATGTTAGGTCTTGTAGATACCATCGCATACATTAAGTTGCCTACAACATTTTCATATGGTACATGAGACATATACTGCTTTTCTTCATCAGTTCTAGGACTCAAAACTGAAGAAAGCTTAAAATGGGAAGCTAACGGAACATTAACAGGTTTCGCATTGTTCATACAAAACCTTTCAAGTACTTTCTCCACATACTTATGCTGTGATAACCAAAGCTTACCATTTTTCCTGTCTCTGTGTATCTCCATGCCCAAGATATGTTTTGCTATTCCAAGATCCTTCATACCAAACGCCCTAGAGAGTTGAGCCTTTA
The DNA here is from genome assembly GCA_000404065.3 of Pinus taeda. Taxonomy (NCBI): domain Eukaryota; kingdom Viridiplantae; phylum Streptophyta; class Pinopsida; order Pinales; family Pinaceae; genus Pinus; species Pinus taeda. The sequence goes on from APFE031373178.1 coordinate 35,546, forward strand.
ACCTATTGATCTCTTCCATGCTTTTGCTTGCAATAAGCATATCGTCAACATACAAAGCTAAGATAATGAATATGCCATTGAAAATTTTGAAGTATACACAATTATCATACTCCCTTCTTATAAAGTTTTGGCTCACCATGAAGGAATCAAACTTCTTGTACCATTGTCTGGGAGACTGCCTTAGACCATACAATGATTTCCTGAGCTTGCAAACTAATCTTCTACTGCGACCTTGTACAAAACCTTCGGGTTGTTCCATATATATCTCTTCATTCAAATCACCATGTAGAAAAGTTGTTTTAACATCTAACTGTTCTAACTCAAGATTAAGTAATGCAGTTAGTGCCAACATAGTATGAATAGAAACAAGTTTTACAACTGGAGAAAAAATCTCATGAAAGTCTATACCTTCAACCTGAGAATACCCTTTTGCTACCAGTCTTGCCTTATACCTTTCGATACTTCCATCAACTTTCCATTTCAGTTTGAAGACCCACTTGCATCCAACAAGACTTCTCCCTTCAGGAAGCTCTACAAGATCCCAGGTATTGTTCTTGGCTAAGGAATCCATTTCTTCTTCCATAGTCGTTTTCCATTTTTTGCTATCTGTATCATCTACTACTTCCTGATAACAAGAAGGTTCCGCATCTTCAGTAATCAAAGCAAAAGATGAAGCAAAATCTTCATACCTTTTGGGAGTTTTTCTTTCCCTTAGAGCGACTAGTTGCTGAATTGGTTCAGAAGCTTCAACGACTTCCTTTGTGTCTTAAACGCCTTTTTCTCCAGAAGTCTCTCCTTCCTTTTGAGTGTCACCGAAAGGTCTAGCCTCCAACTGAACTCGTTGATTTGGCAATACCTGTTCCTGTTCAATTCTTTCAACATTTGATTTTAAGAAAGAAGATTCATCAAATGTTACATCTCTACTAATGACTATCTTCCGCAATGTAGGACCCCACAACCTGTATCATTTCACTGCATAGTCATACCCAACAAAGACATAACATTTCAATTTTGGATCTAATTTTGAACGATGATTTTTAGGAATAAGAGAATAAGCATCACAACCAAATATCCTCAAATGTGAATAATCACAAGACTGACCTGTCCAAACTTCTTCAGGAATTTTACAATTAATTGCTACTGAAGGTGATCTGTTAACTAAATAACAAGCAGTAGATACTGCTTTTGCCCACAACTCCTTTTGCAAGTTAGCATTTCTGATCATGCTTCTGGTTCTTTCCATAAGAGTCTGATTCATATGCTCAGCAACACCATTTTGCAGAGGAGTATAAACAACAGTTTTGTGTCTAATAATTCCCTCATCCTTACAGTGTTGTTCAAATTCGATTGAAGTGAACTCACCACCATTGTCAGTTCTTAAACATTTAATAGATTTTCTTGTTCTTTTCTCTACCATTGCTTTAAATTGTTTAAAGACATTGAATACATCAGCTTTCTTTTTTAGCATAAAAACCCAAACTTACAGGAGAAATCATCAATAAACGTTAAAAAATATAGAGCACCTCCATATGATACAACAGGGGATGGTCCCCACTGATCAAAATGAATATAGTCTAAAATATCTTTACTATTATGATTTCCAACTTTAAATCTCTATTTACACTATTTTCCATACACACAATGTTTACAGAAATCTAACTTCAAGGATTTCAAATCGGGAAGGGATTTACGTTTCATCAGTATTTGAAGACCCTTCTCACTCATATGACCTAATTGTTGATGCCATAGACAAGTACCTGCTTCTTCCTTTTTTGACACAACCACTGCTTCACTGACCTGAGTACTTCCTTCTAACCTGTAAAGATTTCTGACCTTTTCTACTTTCATAACCACTAGGCTCCTTTAAAGAATTTCAAGACGCCATCCTGACCTGTAAACTTATAACCATTTGAATCCAACACTCCCAAAGAAATCAAATTTTTCTTCAAATCAAGTACATGTCTAACACTAGTTAATGTTCTAACTATGTTATTATACATCTTAATCATGATATTCCCCATCCCAACAGTCTGACATGACACATTATTACCCATAAACACAAAACTACCATTTACATTTTCATACGAAGTAAACCAATTTCTTTGTGGACACATGTGATGAGAAGCACCAAAGTCTAACAACTAGCTTTCTAAACCCTGAGAGACATTACATTCAGGTGAAGTTTCATCTATCATACATAATTCTTCAGCAGATAAAACTTCGTCTATCATACTTGAATCGACCTGATTCGCTTCCTTCTTCGGGTTATTGGATTATTTTCATTTCCAACAGTCTTTCTTCAAGTGTCCAACTTTATTACAATGCCAACATTTTGCTTTACACTTCTTTCCTTTCGATTTAGATCTGGAAGACCCCCTTGGTTTTTCTCCTCTTTCCTTTGAGCGTCCTCTAGCTACCATGGCTTCTAATGCAGCTGTTTCAGTACTGGGTTTCCTTCATACTTCTTCAGACAAGAGAGCTCCCACGACTGATTCAAACTTCAAAGAACAGCAATGCTTAAGCTGATTGAAGTTACAAAGTGATCCCATGATTTGGGTAGAGAACATAGCAAGGTTATGGCTTTATCTTCTTCCTGAATTTTAACTTCCATATCTATTAATTGGCATATGAGTGTATTAAAAGCATTCAAATGTTCTGCAACTTTTGAACCTTCTTTCATTCGAAGACTGTACAATTGTCTTTTCAGATAAATTCCATTGGCTAATGACTTTGTCATATAGAGTTTTTCTAGTTTTTCCCACAATCCTAAAGCTATACTCTCTTCAACAATGTTGAAAAGAACCTCATCTGCTAGGCATAACCTAATGGTACTGAGAGCTCAGTCATCCAGGTCTTCATAGTATGAATCAGTCATGGTTGCAGGCTTCTTAGTTGCCCCATCCAATGCCTTGTGCAACCCTTGTTGCACAAGTAGATCCCTAACTTTCAGTGTCCAAAGAGAAAAATTTCTCTTTCCGGTGAATTTCTCCACCTTAAATTTCGCATTTGACATCTTGGTCATTTTGTTCTTCTCCTAGGGTTTCAGTCTTTCAACTAGGGTTTATAATTTTTTTTCAAAAAATAATCTTCCAGCAATTTTTTTCTTTTTTTTTAATTGCAAACCTTTTCTTTCTTGCAAACCCCTTTGTTTTTTTTTTTTGTGAAAACAAACAAAGATTTTCTTATTTTATTTTCTTGAAGCTCTTTCCTCCAATATTTGTATAAAATCCACCCCTTAAAAAAAACTTGATTTTGATTTCAATTCGCTGTTTTTGTTTTTCTCAAAAAAAAAAAAATTGTTGAAAAACAAAAAATCCACTTATTTTTATTTTTTCCCAAACCAAAAAAACATTTCTGGAAACTTTGATATTTTTTCAAATACCCGGATTCAGATATATCTCTAATACTTTAGCATCCTTGCAGCAGATGACTGATGGCAGATGACTCTACATGCAGGCAACAGGTCCATGACTTCCTCCTCAGGCTGCAGTCATCGCTTCACGCTTTGCTCATGCAACACTTCACACAGAGATGGGGTTTGGCCTTTCTCCTCACGTTGCAGTCAGCATAGCCCTTCAACAGAGATTTGGCAGACTCTTCATGCTATGCTCATGCAACACTTCACGCAGAGATGGGGTTTGGCCTTCCTTCATAGAATACACAACACCTTCATGCAACAAAGGCTCCTTCTCAAAAGCAGATGGCCTCGGGGTTTGGCCTTCCTTCATAGAATACACGACACCTTCACACAGCAAAGGCTCCTCCTCAAACACAGATGGCATCCTCATGCAGACTCTGTCACGCTCTGACCTCTGCGTGCAGAAGGCTCCTCCTCACACAGTGAATGCAGAAAAGAAAGAAAAACAGTCTGCGTGTTGTCCCACTCTGTCACGCTCACGCTCTGACCCACCCCTTTATTTTTTTCTCAAGCAGATTCACGCTCTGATCCAATGCACAGATTCACGCTCAGGCAGATTCACGCTCTGATCCAACGCAAGTTGCCCCTTTTTTTCTCCACAGATAGATTGCTCACTCAAATTCAACTACCTTGCTCTGATACCAATTGTTGTTCAAATAGGGGAAATGAGGAAAGAAAATAAACATTCAGTTATACATTGACCAAGAAAAGCTCATAACTAACTGGAAAACTGAAACCAAACACACAAAGAACAACACAGGATTTATGTGGTAAAACCTTGATAGGGTGTCAAGGAAACATCCACAGGGCAAGGGATTGGAATCTTTATTCAATCAACAATGGTTCTCCATGATTACAGTTCTCGAGCATTTATTAGTTTTATACAAGCCTCCTCCGTTACATAACTACGGTATAAAACTAACTAGTAGTAACTAATACAGTTATTACTCATATTTACATAATTCGTTCTCAAACTTCCAACAGATAAATGGGGAATTTGTGCGCTTTGTGTATTAATTCCTCGCAACATGTTCAAGGCCCCAAACAATGTTGTTCTTCTTCATTCAAGGCCCCATAGGCTTCATGTGATCCTACATAGGCTTAATGTGTTCTTACTTTCAAATGTGTGAGGCCCATTGTGAAAGCCTCCGCATGCACAACAAATATCGTTAACTCATTGTGTAGAGTTATTTTAATATCATTGTGCAATGAATCATAAATGGGAGTTTTTTTTTAAACATTTATTTACTAAATGAGGAAAATATTAATAAAGTTATTGACATCGAATACTTGCTCCATAAGCATGATTCATGGAAGCATAATGCCACTGGAATAATAATTAAACAATCTCTGAGAAAAAATATTAATTAAAATATATAACTTTTCTTTACATTATTTATACGATTTTAATTATAGCTTAATTACAAGAGCACGTCAATTTTATGAAACTATTTTATATTATCAACTATGCATTGTAGTTATTGTTAAAAGAAATAGACTCTTTCCTGTGTACCAATGATTGAAATTGGTACTAATATATTGAAGTTAATGATACTTTAAACTTGCAGTGTTTTAAGATTAACCTGATATTTTAAACGTGAAGTGTTTCATGATTAACAACATTTTTAAAGAGATATTATACCGCATTTTAAAATAAATATTATAGTTTTTGTATCCCTAATATAGTATGGAGGAAGCTTTGCAGAAATGAACCAAAAATTTAGTTACACAGTGTTTGATGACAACGGTGGATATTGAACTGATTACCCATTATGTGAGTTCAAGTTGGGATTCCATGTTACACGAATGAAACCATGATCTCCAGGGATTCCCTGGGCAGCATCTGCCTTTACCAGGCTGCAAAATCAACAATGTATTGGAAATACATGCAAAGAAATAAGCATAATATATATGTGAATGAGTTCAGTTGGGATCTCATATATGTTGGAATTCAAGTACCGCTATCCAATGTAAAAAAACTTTTATTTCATAACAAAATTTAAAAAACTTTAAATTTTAGAATTGAATGTAGATTGGAGTCCAGCATAACAAAAAGACCTTATTATAGCTAAGACAATGTCATCCATAATCACTATCATTATAACAAGAAAGAATTATGTGGCAATAAAAAAAAATTATTTGGTAATAAAAAAAATATAAATAGTAGTATATATGAATGCAAGTCATTTTTCTTTATAGGCTATGATACAATTTTTAATAGGTTAATTTGGACAATCGTTTTTATTGCTATAAACTTAAAATGGTAGGGACTAATAAGGAAAAACTTTGTATTGAATCATATTAGTATGTAGAATTTGAAGTCAAACCAAATCTAATTATTTGGAACCCATGTTTGGTAGGCTAAGGTTGGAACAAATTCTTAATTTTAAGTTTCATTTTTATTAAAATAACAAGCCAATTAGGTATATCTATTAGAATGAATTTCTTGTCCATCATTACCATATAATCTATTTCAAAAAAATAAAATCCTTCATCATCCTTTAAGAAATTCGACTAAAAAATACTAAAAAAAAATTGAGTCATTATTGATTTAGTTATTGTAATTGTAGTGATAATTCATATTAGAGTTTTGTGTGTGTTTGTATATTGAGTCTATCGAAAGTTGTCAAATGCCTTGTCATATGTTAAATGGTTTCCTAGAATCACCTTTTGCAAAGATCAAATTGTTGCTAATGAGAATGTCGTTGACGGATTTCAAGAGGCGATCATTGTGCATGATAGTTCTACACCTGATTTAGAAATATTTGAAGCTAACAATAATGAGCAACATGTTTACAAAATTAAGAATGAGGAGAATTCTAATCTCGAAAATGAAAGTGTGAGTGCATTAACCAACACCTGATTTAGAAATATCTAACGCTGACAATCTTGAGCAACACATTTACAAAATTAAGAATGAGGAGAATTCTCATCTCGACAATAAAAACATGAGTGCATTAACCAGCTCTTGTTTTGAACTGGACAACCCTTTACACTAGGTTGCATAAATTGAAAAATATCAACAAGAGATTGATGGAAATGGAAGACCATTAACGACATTATAATTTCTTGTTTTTTATAAATGCTTTTGCATGCATAAATGGATCGTGGACACACTCATTTTTTTTCAAATTAAACATGCAGAAAAAATATCTTTATCTATTAGTTAGACTACTTTAAAATATGTCATAATTAATTTATTCTGGTTGACTTTTAGAAGGCATTGGCACTTTGAGTGTCCAATATTTAATGGGGTTGTAATGGCAAAAAAATATATTTATCTATTAATTAGACTACTTTAAAATATGACATAATTAATTTATTCTGGTTGATTTTTAGAAGGCATTGGCACTTTGAGTGTCCAATATTTAATGAGGATGTAATGGCATGACATTCGAGAATGATTTTGTGCACTCACTCTGGAGTCATTGCCATTCTCCACATTGGACAAGTCTACCAAGGTGGAGGAATTGATTGGACGACAACTTTTGGCCAGAATCCGGGCAAAAAAATTTCAACAAGTCTTGCAGAAAGAGTGTTTAAATCATGTTTTTGAAGGTTCACCACTATCAAAAACTTCTTAGGCACCCAAAATCTTGAAATTTAACAATTATAACTTGGATTTACATAAATCCTTGGGGGAATTTATCAAAATATTACTGAAATTTTCATGACTTTCAGGGCAAAAAAGCAGTCTGATTAAACTAGGGTCTCCACATCACCCTGGACTACATTTCAAAGTTTCATTAAAATATTCATGCATTGAAGGGCGTTGAAGGGAGATGCAGCGCATCAGGACAAATTCAAATGAGGAAACTAAGTCAATATACTTTACTTTGACTATGGGGTGGCGAAATTGGTAGGGTTGATTTAGTATATTGGTCGACATACTTGTCAACAAAGTTGTGTTAATTCATCTCAAAAGGAATTTAAGTCAATATAATTTACTTCGACTATGGGGTGGCTAAACTGGTAGGGTTGATTTAATGTATTCCTTGACAAACTTGTCAACCAAGTTGTGTTAATTCATCTGAAGGGAATTTAAGTCAATATACTTTACTTTGACTCTCGGGTGGCTAAATTGGTAAGGTTCATCTAATGTATTCGTCAACGGACTTATCAAAAGTTGTGTTAGAAACCTAACCCACTCAGCATAAATGGAGTCTAGCCTACAAAATGACATAAGACTTCACGCACACGATGCCTTTAATATTTTATATTAATTTTTGTTCATAAGAGAGAGCGTCTTAAATATTTTATATGAATTTTAATTTTACAAATGTGTTTATGGGATGATAAAACCTTTCTTTTTTAAAAGTCTGGGATATGATTTAAAGTTGTTTTTATTT
>APFE031373178.1:43772-86578 GCA_000404065.3 Pinus taeda
TGCTCTCTCTATATATACAACTTAGAATGACTTGGAATTAAATCTATGCTCTCTACATATATACGACTTAGAACGACTTGGAATTAAAGCTTATAATAATATATTGGCAGATTTGATTTGTTGGTTATTGGAGTAGGTTGAGAGATTTTCTCAACAAAATTCTCTTATCTTAGAATCTATTGGATCTCATATGCACTATATTAGTAGACGTACTTTGGGTTTGATGTGAAATATATGAATATTATTGTGTGTGAAATTTGTCTCTTATGTCTAGTCCTCAAATTTTTGTGTTAGTATCAAGTCTGTATAGAGTTAGCTCCCTCAAGGGTGTTGGAAATTTTTTAGTACAAACAACAAATATACACTAGCCTTAAAAAAGAAAGCACATGATTCATTAATTGAAATAAAACGGCCAACACCCCAGGAGGTATATCAACGCCAATACATATAAAAAAAATATTGGGTCGTGCAGAAAATTAGTGCATAACGTAGCTAATTCACAGATGGATATATCGCATAGGGACAGTGTATAATGGCAAGAAAATAGCTGGAGATATAGGAGCAAAGAGCGAAATTGGGATATGTGCTCTGACTGGTTGTTATAGACATATTTGGGCATTCCAACCCCAATCACATATGTCGATAAACCAGGGGCTCTTAAACCCCTAGAAGTGTTGTTTCACACACTAAAGGATCATGGTCAACTGATTACATCATTTTCCAGAAATTCCACCTAAAAAACCACTCAAAACTGGTCAAAACTGGACCATACAGACTGCTCCATGTTTAGGGTGCGATGCATACTAGCTACTATACTAGCCAGGTGCAATGCATACTGAAAGAGCCTTTTGTGGGGTGTGATGGGCGAGAGTAGACAAATGACAAAGACAGTTTTCCAAGTGGAAACCCAGAGAATCTTCTAGAAAATTCTCATACGACACTTGCCTCTCTGAATTCGCCCAGGGATGAGTAAGAGATCATGCATCTCCAAGTGGAACCAAGAACTATTAGTGAAATGACACTAATCAAAAACCCAGAAGCTAACTCACCCCTCTGCAAATATCTATAAATGGATCCCTCATCTGAGAGATCTAGAGGCTAGAATTTTGTAATTTGTAAGGAAGTGTTGTTGGTTTCTCTCTGAGACATTGTATTGTTGGGTGATATTGCTTTTCATGAGGTGAAGAGGGCTTTCACGCTGGGAGGATGATGCTGGATCAGACAACTGGGTTGTAATCCTCTCTTCTACTATCAATAAAGTTATTTGAGTTTTCCTCCATATACTTGTGTATTTGTGAATCTTGCTATTTGTGAATGCAATTGTATGGTTAATATATTTTTGATTCTGCATTCTTTATGATATTATAGATCTCTATGCTTTGAAAGTGTTTTGTTGCTTTGCCTCTACAGGTATTCTCTGAAGCGGGACAAGTAGGAAAGGAGTGGCAAGCTCTATCAAGGGAGAGAGGAAACAAGCAAGGAGCCAAGCGAAAGATTCAGGTTGGTACTCTTTACTTCTCTCTTATCTATCATACATAAAGGAAATTTCAAGTTACTTTGAATTGTTTGTTTCTAACATAGCTACCATCTTAGTGGGACTAGTAGATCAAAAAGACACTAGTTTTCCCGAAAACAAAATGGCGACACCGCTAGGGAGCGAATAGTTTGTTTGTTTATTACTGTTGTTTGCTTTATAAACTACAGATGGAGCCTAAAGTTAAGCCAGCTAGCCTTTGAACTGATCTTGCTATGCAAGTGCAAATTAGATCAACACTGCTTCAGTAAATCTCCGGATTGGTTTATGAACTGAACATCTAACTTGCAAACATCCTAAATTCCCTCGTGGTAGCTCAATAACCTCATAAGATCATAACCCTATACTTTATTGTTACTGTCTGTTATCACTGAAAAGATTTCAAAGGAAAAGGGTAAGGTAAAGGTTACTTGATCCTGGACATATTCATGTTGATCTTGGTCGTGTTCATACAATTGGCATTTGATACAATTCTTAGTTTGTGCAAACAAACTCATGGTGGCAAAGATCAGAAATCTTCATCAAAATCAAGTGAGGCAGTTCCTAAATTAAGCAAGGAAAGACACATCAGATGGATTAATAATAGGCTCAGACCCAACATCAAAGTGATGAAGAGGCAAATTTAAGACTTGGAGATTCAGCTAAGTAAGAGTGAAGGACATCCTTAGCTAAAAGAAATCACATAGCAAAGTAAGGCTAAGTCCTAATTTTGATAAATTTCCTTTGAAGTCATTTTAAAAGGATGGTGTTTATGTTTTCAGTTTTGAACAACCTCATGGTATATGGGAAAGTCATTTCAATATAAAGAGGCTCAAGATAGTCGAATTTGCAATAAACTGTGTTTTTGAAATTACATAGCAGTTTCGTAGCGCGCTACGAAACTGCTGTAGGTGCAGTTTTTCACATGCATATTTCTCTGTTTTACACCTGTTCTTCAAGGATCGATTCTGGATATCTGGAGAAGTATTTTACAAAACCAAGAGAGGTTTTTGTTCTAGACATCCTGGAATACAAAAACCTCTTTCCGTTTCCTTAAATACATTATGAGCTGGGAGAAATGAATGATCACAAGTTGCGCTACGAAACTGCTGTAGGTGCAAGTTTTTCACAAGCATATGTCTCTGTTTGACACCTGTTTTTCAAAGGCACATTCTGGGAGGTAGGGACGGTGTTTAAAAAAATCAAGAGAGGTTTTTGTTCAGCATGGATTGGTTCACAAAAGCCTCCTTCAGTTTTTCTAAATACGGTTTTTGGGAGAAGTTATGAGCTTTGTCCCAAGACCCATTTTTCAGCCAAAACAGAGCAAGGGACAGTCTCCTAGTTTCTAGGAACATCAAGGATCGATTCTGGACAGCTGGAGAAGTATTTTATAAAACCAAGAGAGGTTTTGGTTATAGACATCATGGAATACAAAAACCTCCTTCAGTTTCGAAAAATGTGTCATGGATGAGAAGATAAAGGCTCTGTCCCACGTGCCATTTTCAGGGATCCTAAACCTAAAAACATGGAAACATGTTCCCTAATTTCTAGGGTTTGTCTTCAGCAGTCAGATGACCAACGTGGAAGGCTTCACAAATTCGACTTCATGGGTGTTCAAGGTGTCAATATTCTTTAAATATTTGATAAGGTTGTTGTAATCATAATAAGGAGTTACACTCCTAGTTGTATTAGGTTTCTAGGACTCCTAGTTAGGTGTCATTTGCATTTAATAGTTAGTTTTAAGTATCATTAGGTGTCATAGTAGGATGAATTCGAATTCCCCTCATGCTTGAGAAGGAATATCAGTTATGTAAAGAGCTCTATATATAGCTGAAGCATCAATGTACTCATGGTTGGAAATTTTATAACAGAGTACTGTTTTGGCTTATGTAAAGACAGAATTTAGTAATACAAGTTGGCTGCTTTTCTTCTCAGGATTCATGAAGGATTTCCATGTTCAGAATGTGTGATTTTATTCTTTCCTTAATGTCTTTTACAGTTGCATAGATGTGTAATCACTCAGAATTCACTGATTGTGCTCTGATTTCCTGTATGCATTTATGAACTGTGGTTTTACATGAGTTGTGTTCTGAACATCCAAATGCTAAATGCCCTGACTTCTATGTAAAGGCAGTATCATTGTTTACTGAAGTATGATTGACTCCATAGGCCCAATGGAAACTTATGTAATGTTTATCCAGCCTTCCTATTTGTTAATGTCATTCCACAAGAGTTAGCCCTCTTATTATTAGTCAAAATCAATAACCCTTTGAGAGAGCCCTCTCAGGCTAAGGAGGCTAAGCCTTAGTCAAAAGATTGGTTTGAAACAGTTACTTGAAGTCTTCTTGGTTTGTAGCCTTCCAGGGCTTGATTTTGAGATAACACTGTCCATCATAGCTCAGCATAAATCACTGAACTTAGCTACAAATTTTGAGCAAAAACCAAGCTCAGTTTCGTTCCCTGATTCATCGCACTGTCTGTAACTGGTAGCCTAGATGCATCGCACCTCCCATGTGATGCAGGTGAGATGCATCCCTGTTTCCCTTAAGGACAGGTGCGATGACTGAATGGTAGTGTTTACTTCTCTAGAATTTTGTTTTTTCTTCCTTGTTTTCAGCTCTATTCAGTAGTTTTGTTGCTTGTGATCAGTACATCATTGTTGAAGCCTTCTTCCTTTACATTATTTAGCCTCCATTGATTAGGAATTGTGAATGTTTTTTTATGTATTTTTCATCATTTACAGTCCTCCTTCTCAAAGAGTAGCCTAATCGAACTGTCGTCTTTTGATTCAAAAGTGTCGTAACTGTCATTTTGAGTCAAGAAGAAGAGTGTCGTAAATTCTTCCTCTTCTAGATAGTTGATTGTACTTTTATCATTGTATTTGATTTGAATTGTCAATATTTGAAGTGTCGATTGTAGTTTTCCATTCAGAATCGAAAGTGTCATTTTAGTCTTCCTTTCATTTTGAAAAGAAATTGTTGAAGTATCACTTTGAAGAAAATAGTTCAGATCTGTACTTAGTTTTTCTTTTTGGCAGTCTCACATTAAGGAAAGGAAAGGAAAAAAAATAAAAAATAAAAAAATTAATAATAATATAATAATAATAAATAATAAAAAAAAAAAATAAAAAATAAATAAAAATAAAATGAAAATAAAAAAAATAAAAATAAAAAATAAAAATAAAAATAAAAATAAAATAAAAAAAAAATAAAAATAATAATAAAATAAACAAAAAAAAAAAAATAAAAATATAAAAAATAAAAATAAAAAAAAATAAAAAATAAAAATAAAAATACATGCATGTGCATTTGCATTTAGACTGTATGCGGAAAATGATTTAGGAAAAGTGCATTTAGTGTGTGCTCTCTGCTCTGTTGAAAGAATCGTACTCTTCTTTCCTTAGTAGCTAGGATTTTCATTGCTAAAAGAAACAAATGACTATTTATCATTTTAGATTGCATATTTAGGAATTTTACATCTACATCACGCGGTGAACCTTGAAAGACAAACTTCTAAGAAAGATCAACTCTAAAATAAACCTCAATGAACATAAAGACGCTTTGGAACCTAACACACAACATCTAAAATTCTAGGCTAGAGATGTGTTCCAGCGTCGTAAAACCTGTAACTATTGTTTTCATTGAAGGTTGGGTGATTCCTCCTCTTTGATACGACAAGTGCCAGTACAGACTTGTGCTCCTCGTACCGTCGAGTATATATTGGGAGACCAAAGTAGGTTGATATCCTTTGTCCTTAGGAAGCCGTGTCTGTTGCCCTATCGATCGCAATGCACTGAACACAGCATTAGGGAAGATTGACTGTCGTACCTAAAATCCTTGGTAATTTCTCTTTAATTTACCATCAAGGTGTATATTGCAGTTTTGTAATTGGTTTGGTAATCCCTCTGTCTATATTTCTAGAGTAGTCACTTTCGTTCCTTTTCAACTCCCTAAAAGAAAAGGTCCATCTAAGCACTTGTCACTTCAGGCTCATTAAAAATTGAAGGCGACTAGAGTCACCTTTAGCTTTTTCTCGACTCTTAAAAAATGAAAAAGCAAAGTTGTGTCAAAGCGTCATAAAATTTATTTAATTCAGAATAACATCCCTGTTCCTTCGTTGATCTTAGGTTGAGGTAATGGAGTCCACCAATCAAGGATTTCCCCTTGGGGGGAATCGTAGTCCTTTCTCTTCTTGGGGAGATATTGGTGCTCCATATATGGCTACATTGTTCCTTCCAGGAATCACAATTAGCCTGCCGGTATGGCTATTTTCAACCTCTGTTGTTCAAAACACTATAATTACTCAGCAATCGAATCAGCAACCAGATGATACTGCAGTTGCTCCCTCACCTTCTACTTCATTTGTTTCTCCCTCTCCTTCTTCCTCTTTACTTGGTGAAACTAGTGATACTAAAAACCAAGTAATTGAGAAGAAGAGGAAAGGGAAGGAGAAGAAGAAGAAGAAGCCAGTCAAGCAAGGGGGCAACCATGCATCATCCAACGAAAATCCGCACACCGAACCTTCCAAACCCAAATCTCCATGCATATTTTCAAAGGAAACCACTTTCATCGAGATTGTCCTTGTATTCCACGGATCTTGAGAGACTGGTCTCCCCGCTTGCACCAACCGGTGTCATCAACCTCTGTCGATCATGTTGAGAACATGCCATCGACTAGCGAAACTGAACTCAATGGACAAAAAAGATTCATATTTCCTTGTAGGTTGTGTGAAGGCGATCATGCCCTTCACCGTTGTCCTATTCTAGATGAAGCTAAAAGTGTTTTGGATAACCGCCCTGCTTCACCGCAGCGACTTCCACCTGGATACAAGAAACTCTTGCCAAGTCCATCGCTAGTTGAAAATCCGACTGACATAACTCAATTGTCGATCGAAACACCTATCATTGAAAGTAAACCTTCTGAGTCCATACCAGATCAAAGTCAACAGGTCAGGACGGTAGCCAACCCAATCTTGCCTTCAGAAGGTCCACCTTCAGATGATACAGTTTCCAAAGAGAATAAGAACGACACCATTCAAATTCTTTTTGTTAATACAGAGTCTGATGAACCTGGAGGCAATCTACCCATTCCTTTACGACAGGAGGGAAGTTCCCCATTTCAAGAGTTTCATCTAGTCATTTATTCAGTCCCCCCTTCAAGCAATCTAGTTGTTTCCTTTGATTAGAATCTACTAGCGGGACCCTGCCTTCCATCTAATGTGCCATTCTGAATCATAGTAAAAGTTTACAAAATGATCATAGATGAAGGGGCTTCCATGAGTATCCTTTCCTCAACTACTTGGAAAGAATTTGGTTCACCATCGCTCCTTCCTAAGAATCGAAATTTGTCAGGCTTCAACAAAGGAACTAGTCGACCGTTAGGGATCCTTCCAAATTTGCCTATAACTTTGAGAAGGAAAACCGTTCACTTGAACGTGATGGTAGTCCAAGGGCCACTAGATTACAATCTACTCCTTGGGTGTGACTACATTTACAGCATGGGAGCTATTGTTTCTACACTCTTTCGAGTGATGTGTTTCCCGCATGAAGGCAGAATGGTGCAAGTTGTAGACTAGCTTTCATTTCCCAGTTCAAACACGGCTACGAGTCAAACACCATCCCTAAATGGTCTCTTTGCATCAAGAATGTCTCTTCAACATCTAGCTCATCCACCTAATTACCGTGAGTAAGTCGGTGAATGCAACAAAGCTCAGGGGGAATGCACCCTGGTCTGCTTCGACAGGCGAACCCAACTGAAAAAACAAATTTCCTTGTAGGTTATGAGACCGGTCTGAAATTCCATCTCCGTGTAGGATATGGGATAAGTCTGAAACATTTATCTCCTTGCACGTTATGTGACTGGAAGCTCACACCATTCACCTTTGTCTATTTCGATGGACAGAGCCAAGGAAGTGTTTTGTCTGCTCCGTAGACGAAACAATCTTGCTTAAATGGAAGGACTTCCATAAGGTAACTTGGAAATTCTTGTTTTCTCAACACCTGGGGGCATGCAAACCTTTTTATGCAAGTGAAAAGCGACCAACATAATTCTAACCCTGTAGTCTTTTAGATTAACTCTTAGTAACAACCTCTTAGGTTAGGTGATTGGTTTGATCCACCATTCACCTTTGCCAGTGGCGTGCAGGCAAAGCAAAGGAAATGCTTTATCTAGGTGAAAGAAAAAAATATCCTTCCTAACCTCAGTGGTTCATTAAATCGTAGTGTAGTTAGTTCTGTAGTTGGTCGTTTCTACCCTGCATAAAAAGGCAACTGAGCAAATTTTCGCATGGGGCAAGCTCACTAAAAAATGAACCTACTAATAAGAGACATATTTAAAGATGACAGGCATGAGCAATGTTTCTGCAGGGTTCAAGCTCGTTAAAAAAATAAACCTGCCAATGAGCAATGTTTCCGCATGGTTCAAGCTCGTTAAAAAATAAACCCGCCACTAAGCATAGTTTCTAAAGATTCAAGCTCATTAAAAAATGAATCTACCCTCGGTAAATAACCTTCGTGATTGCCTTGCTATCAACCTTTTGAGCCTTGGTTGTGTTCTTTCCGTCACCTCTATTCTTTTGGTCGATCATACGCTTCCACTTGATTGTTTACCCTTTTGAGGAACAGCTGCGACGAGTGATTCTGTAAGCCACCCTCTTTACACTGCCGTGTTTGAGAAGTTCCAAACTTACCTGGAACCAGTTGCTACCCAAAAACATCACTCGTTCCTCAAAAATGAGTCTCTTTTAAGCTCTTTTTAAACTCGTAAAATATGAAAATATTGCCGAGCTACTAGCCTTTCCAGCTCGTTAAAGTAAGGGGAAGTGCCATCCCTCCTCTACATTTTAATCTTTTTGGACTTGAGGGATCATTCCACAAAAAGATCGAGTGCTTGTCTTTTTTAGCTCGCTAAAGCTATCGAAAAGTCATCCCTTTCGTATTATTTTATACTTTTTCAAACTTAAGGGATTATGCCACGAAAAAGGATTGCTGGAGTTTCCTTTCTATCCATTTTCAAACTCTCTAAACATGAAAAGGACCGAGTTATCTTTGTCGTTAAACTCGTTAAAACAATAGCGACAAACTTGTCCATCCGGACAAGAGCGAGTTTCACTGTCATTAGGCTCACTAAAACATAGCGACAGGTTTTCCTGAAGGGAAAATTATAGAGCAAGCATATGTTATCCTCCTCAAGCTTGACAAAAATAAAGAGGTACTAGTCAGCAATGACTAGGGAAAAAGGGAAGAAAATTTGAAGAACTCATTGGTAGCAGGTCGCTCTTGAACATGACACTTTCACTCCATCACCATGATTGAGTCGGGTTGGGTTATTCCATTCACGGGTCACATCACCATTGGTCCTCCGTACCATCCATTTTTGGAGTTAATGCTACCAATCCATCTCTGTGTCGCCGATATGTTCAAAAGAAGTCATTCAGAGAATTCGTCACCCAGCTAACGCCTCATCCACTCCAATACCTTCACTCTCCATTTTTCATGACCGCCATTCCTGAACCTTGTATCATCAGATTGTTTTCACCTCCAGAAAATCATTTGCTTCGTTTCGTGTTGTAGATGTGGGATTCATTAAGGCCCTCCTACAACGGGTCACTTCTTGTCAACATCAGCTCATTATCCAAGAAGTTGACTTAGGAACAACCCTTTCAGTTCTTTGAAGCTTTCATGCCTCAATGGAAAGTTTATCACTTCGAGCGACAGGTTTACATCAATGGCCTTCGACCAAAAGATTTTGCGTGGTGTTTTACATCGACTCATATATTCACACCACGTGAAATGTACTGTAGTACCTTGAGGGTCATTATCATTATTGGTGATTCCTCTCGCGCCTGTTAATAGCTTACATCATTGGCGAGTAATCAGGTGATGTGTTTCCAAGTTCGACTTCAGAACATCTTTTCACATGGATCGACTTGTACATTGAGCGAAGATTGAACGAGTTTGAAGACCCCAGATCTAGTTTCATCCATCCGGGCTGCGATATATTCAGGGAAATAAAGACATCAAATTTACAACATAGTTGCACAGATGATCATCCAAGCTAAGTGATGATGGCTCTACAAGAATCACCAGTCTGCAACAGCGGACGATTGTCTGTCCTATGTACATGAAAATGAATTTATAAAGCTGAGCATGGGAATTCCCGCCTTAGCTAGATCATGAAAATAATATGAAGATAATGTATTGTATTGTATTTTACACAGGTCACCTTCCAATTCGAAGACCTCGGATCCTCATGATAAAGCATTTCACCCGACATTAGAAGATTTACGACCTCATGCTTTAGGGGGCAATTATTATAGACATATTTGGGCATTGCAACCCCAATCACATATGTCGATAAACCAAGGGCTTTTAAACCCCTAAAAGTGTTGTTTCACACCCTAAAGGATCATGGTCAACTGATTACATCATTTCCCAGAAATTCCACCTAAAAAACCACTCAAAACTGGTCAAAACTGGACCATACAGATTGCTCCATGCTTAGGGTGCGATGCATACTGGCTGCTACACTAGCCAGGTGCAATGCATACTGAAAGAGCCTTCTGTGGGGTGTGATGGGTGAGAGTAGACAAATGGCAGAGACAGTTTGCCAAGTGGAAACCCAGAGAATCTTTTAGAAACTTCTCATATGACACTTGCCTCTCTGAATTCACCTAGGGATGAGTAAGAGATCATGAAATATCCAAGTGGAACCAAGAACTATCAGTGAAATAACACTAATCAAAAACCCAAAAGCTGACTCACCCCTCTGCAAATATCTATAAATGGATCCCTCATCTGAGAGATCTAGAGGCTGGAATTTTGTAGTTTGTAAGGAAGTGTTGTTGGTTTCTCTTTGAGACATTGTATTGTTGGGTGATCTTGCTTTTCATGAGGTGAAGAGGGCTTTCATGCTGGGAGGATGATGCTAGATCAGATAGCTGGGTTGTAATCCTCTCTTCTACTATCAATAAAGTTATTTGAGTTTTCCTCCATATACTTGTGTATTTGTGAATCTTGCTATTTGTGAATGCAATTGTATGATTAATGTATTACTTTTCCTTTACAGGTATTCAATGAAGTGGGACAAGTAGGAAAGGAGTGGCAAGCTCTATCAAGGGAGAGAGGAAACAAGCAAGGAGCCAAGCGAAAGATTCAGATTGGTACTCTTTACTTCTCTCTTATCTATCATACATAAAGGAAATCTCAAGTTACTTTGAATTGTTTGTTTCTAAGATAGCTCCCTGTCTTAGTGGGAGTAGCAGATAAAAAAGACACTAGTTTTCCCGGAAACACCGGTGCAAATAGATTCTGGAATATTTTAGACAACGGTCAAGTCTGACAAACACATAGAGAAAGACCACAAAAATTAGTGGCTCAAATATGAGCAGGGCAAGATATCGTCTGCTTTAATACTATGTTAAACACACACATGGCAGCAACAAAATATTAAAGATAAGCAGGAGAGTACATCTATTATTAACAGATGATATACATTTATAGTACATTCATATGACCTTTGGTTTCGTATTCCAAGGTCTCTTGGACTTCCTTAGTCTATTCGGCTTCCACACCAACCCTTAGAGGATTAGGTGTCCAACAAGATCCATCCCCTCATTGGAACCTCAGCACTAGGTCAAATTTTTCTCTTCCAAAGTATTATTCATATAAATTCAGGGACCAGAGTTATATGTCATGAATATTTATTTTCAACAGTAACCACATGTAGATTTGAAGAAGAAGAAGAAGATGGTGATGAATAGAGAATTATGGTATATTTTCAAGTAATCAAAGAAGGACATTTCATCTTCGCAAAGAGGAGTTTGCTAAATTGAAGGTTGTTTTTCCTTTCTACCATTATGATTTGTAACTCGGTGAATACCAATGCTAGTCCATTTTGTTCTAGAAAAGAAATGCACAAACAAGCACTATGTGGTCAAGGGTTCAGAGGTCAAGCGAGGAAGATAAGGCAAGATAGCATGTCTAGGGCTATGTAAAGGTAGAAGAAGGTTCGTTGTTGTATAGAGTGTTGTACAACTGTAAAGGCTACAACAAGGAGGTTTTATTTGGATAGTGATCAAGTGGGAAGATATTAGTGAGAACACAACAGTGATAATACAAGAAAAGAGGGTAGAAAATTTGTTTGACAGTTGAAGGGTCTTGTGTGCAAGAGACCTATAACAACAGTAGTCCAAATTGTAACAAGATGGGTGACAATGGTAGTGAAAAAGACAAGGATTACAGTGAAAGTTCCAAACCTATGGCTTATAAGGTATAGGGCATGATGAGATAAGAACATCTAAAGAAGAAGAAATTCAAGTGCAATCCAGGTGGTTGTAATCAGAGTTGAGAGCGCAAATCTAAAGATTGTGTGGTGAAGTGACAAACAATTGAGGTAGAAGGAATTATTAAAGACTAGAATATTAAAGGCATATCCAAAGTACATCTTGAAGCTAGGTTAGTTCTTAGCTAGGAAATTAAAGTCTCCTATGGGTTGGTGCCCACAAAACCAAGGTGGCAGGGTGATGCTTCCTAGGGTGGAGATTGTAGCCTCCTTCCCTAGGTTGGTGCCTGTAAGGATTTGGTGCGTCCTTTCAGTTGGTATTGAGAAATACAAGGAGTTGTGGCTTCCTTTATGTTGGTAACATAAATTATTCTTTACTATAGTAAGAAAGCATTTTGCGGTATTTTCCCAATTGGGTTTCCATGCAAAATATCTATGTACTATGCATGTGATGTGATGTGTTGTGATTTAACAGTTGAATAATGTTGCATAATGCTTTTACATGTTTAAAGTGTTAAATATTGCTAAAATATATAAATATCGATTTACCACCCCCCCCCCCCCCCCCCCCCAAGTATTTCCAACAGAAACCTTATTTTTCAAAGGCTTGAAACTCTTAATATAGCTCTATGTGGCTCTCAAACTATTGAAGTCACAAATGTAGAAATATTGTCTTTCAAAAGCCCAAGACTTCTTATAAGGATTCGAGTCCTAAAATCTTCCTTCTTTGATTCCATTTTACAAAAATAAGCGAAATTTCTAAATGAGGAAATACTAGATAGGGTTGACTCACGAAACAAATCTCAAAGGAAGATATTCACAATAACACAATATGTTATCAATGAATAATTGGTGCATTTATTACAATGGAGTTTACCTTCTTATATATCATTGTTCATTGAACAAATTATTTCCATTCATGAATCTATGGTAGATTGTTTTACACAAAAAAAGTAAACATTAACATATCCTAAATCCATAAATTGGTTTTATTACAAATGTAAACCTTATATCCTAACATATTTGAAGTTTATTATAATCCAAATAGGAGTAACATCTAAATGGTGAAATTAATATTAAGTTGCCTACCCTTTACATCATTTATAGTTTTAATTAATGGATCAACGTTAAACATTTTCTATGCTTCAAGAGGTATTAGGAAATATATTAGGAAATGTTGTCAAATACCCCCCTTATTATTCATGTTGCTTGAAAAAGGATTAAGTGAACTAACAACAACATAAAAAAGAGATGGACCTATTGAAGGAATAAAATTGGGTGGTTTATTTTCTCTATCTCGCATGTAATTTGTTGACAATGTTATCCTTTTTGCAGTAGGCACAAGAAGAGAAGCAAAAATTTCAAAGAAATCACGGAGTTGTACACTAAGGCTATAAGCATGGAGGTGAACATCATAAAGTCTACTATTATATTCATTGATCTAGAAGAATAAAATGAAACACAACATAAGTCAACTCTCCCTTTCTCCAATATTTCCTTTGATGACGGAGAAAGATATATTTGGTTTCAATTAAAGATAAATGATTATATAATCAACCACCAACTATGGTTATATGGAAATACAAAAAGGTGCCAAACTAAAAGCACCACCTATTTCTATTGACTTTAGCAACTAAAAGCATATGGACATTGTTGCAAGGAAGTTTTATTTTGTAGAATAATGGTGACGAAATACATCACTTCAAGTACTATTTAAGAGCGGATCAAGAAGGAAATTAAAGGCCATGGAGTGGTTTGAGTGGTCTAGAAATCAATGGTAGAAAGGGCACTCCCTTTCATAAAGAAATGGCTTGTTTGGAAAAATTAGTAGAGAGAAAAAAAAATGAGTGAAGACCCATGGTACAATGGTCAAGAAATTTTAGGCCTTTAGAACCCCTTATAAATATTCTCCATTATATATCGATTTTCTATATTTCTAATGTCATTGACCCATAAATAATACAATTTGGATTCAACACTAGAAATTCG
This sequence comes from Pinus taeda, assembly GCA_000404065.3. Taxonomy (NCBI): domain Eukaryota; kingdom Viridiplantae; phylum Streptophyta; class Pinopsida; order Pinales; family Pinaceae; genus Pinus; species Pinus taeda. Next base: position 57,555 of record APFE031373178.1, read on the forward strand.
ATATTCTATTGCGAATATAGGGTGAGATTGCAGAGGAATGAAACATATACATTTGTAGACTATGCACAATGGTATAATAGTAAGGTGAAATATGAGATTGTATTGCTCTATGAGTTGTCATGGATATTCCACTAGAATGGTTCATCACAATAGAAATGACAAAATTACTAAAACATTTATTGTAAATGTTAATTCTCTTTAAATATTTGGCTCTTTATTCACTACTTTCATGCTTCAATGAATAATTTAACTGAAATGAGATAAATATAGAACATAAATAAATTCACACCACATCCAAAATAGACACAATTTTTCCTTTTGGAAACCCTTCTGAAAGAAAACCAAGCTAGAATGTGAGGTTACTCTACTTTCTTTTCTCTGGTAGGGAAAATATGTGAGTACAAAGGAAGAGATACAACTTATGGAGTTATATGAGACAAGTGACCTATAAGGTTGCTATAGAACTTTATCCCCCTCTATTCTTCTCTCTAACTTCCCACTTCTATATGTTTTAATTGATTTAAATGGAAAGTGGAATCATGGTATTTACCCATGGTATTGTAACTCAAGAAGCTTATAAGTAATGGGGCTCACTTTGTAAGAAGATAGATTCATCCACCACAATGTAGTGGTTAAAAGTTTATTTCATTTCATAAATGAATTCTTGAATGATTATCCTGTTTTGCAACCAGCTCATGAACTATAATAAAAGATAGATCAACAACTTAAAAATTAGCCTCTTTGAGGGGGAAACCTCCTATACATTACATAAACGAACAATTCTTTGATGATATAAATGAAAATACCTCCTTTGTATATATAGGAGTCTAAGAAGTCATAATATAATCAGAGCCTACATAACAATAATAATGTAAGGGCACAACAATAACAATAGTGGGCTTCTATGGGGCACAACAATAACAATATGGGGGCGACATGGGCACAAAAATAAAAATAAGGGGGATACACTAGTATCATAGGGACCTAGCATGCCCCTCTCCTTCAAAAAAGTGTTATCCTAAATTCTTGAGTACTTCTGGATGATTCTTTATAAAATTCTCATCCCCCCATGTGGAATCTCTAGCAAGTAAGTTCTTCCAATTAATGAGATACTTTGAAATTTATCAATTTCGTAGTTTTCGGGTTGTTGTTTCTGTGACTTCTTTAGGATCAAATATGATTTTTCCTTCTTCATCAAGTTTTGGCAACACTGTTTGAACTAGAATCTTGTCACCAAAAACCTTCTTTAAGAATGAAACATGGAAAATTAGGTTTATTTGGGAAGATATAGGAAGCTCCAATTTTTATTCCACAGTACCAATCTTTTACAACACCTTGTAAGGGCCGCAGTACTTGGGTGATAACTTATTATCCTTATTAGTTTGCTTGAGAGACATTTGTTTGCATGGTTATAGTTGTAAAAATACCCAGTCACCTACATCAAAACTTATTTCACTACGATGTTGATCTGCCTGTTGTTTCATTCGATTATTCGTTAGAGTGAGGTTATCCTTTAAGAGTTTAAGAATTTGTTTTTGATGCTCGATGTGATCTTCCACTGCTTTAACATTATAATTTTCTCTTAAATATTATGTGATAGATGGTGGATGATATCCATAAAGTGCCATAAATGGGGTCATTTTCGCTGTAGTATGGAAGGAAGTGTTATACCACCATTCAGCTAGAGGTAACCACTTAATCCATTTTGTTTGTTTATCAAATACAAAGAAACAAATATATCCTTCCAAACATTTGTTCACTATCTCAGTTTTCCCATTAGATTGAGGATGATAAGATGATTTATGAGCTAATTGAGTACCAAGACAAGAAAATAATTTCATTCAAAAATTTCCAATGAAAATGGGATCTTTGTCACTTACTATAATCTTTGGGTTTCCATGAAGCTTTTGAATTGTTTCCATAAATGCGTAGAAACTGTATTGGCTTTAAAAGGATGAGATAATGCACAAAAGTGTGCATACTTGGTAAGTCTATCAACTACGACCATGATGACACTCTTTCCTTTAGACTTGGATAAACCTGTGATAAAACCCATTGAGACCTCCTCCCAACACTGACTTGGAATGGCCAAAGGTTGTAACAGACCCAAGGTCTTAATTATCTAAACTTTAATTTTTTGGCAAACCAAACATGTTGCCACAAACTTCTGAATATTAGATTTAAGGTCATCCCAAAAAAATTCCTTCTTGACCTTATGGTAAGTTTTTAAAAATATCGATTGCCTCCTAAGGGAGAGGTGTGAAATTACAAAAGAATATTTTGTTTGAGTTGGGAATTATTACAAAGATATAACCGTTGTTTATACCATAATGAATCATTTTTCCAGATAAATGTATTAGATGTACTAGGATCTTGTTGCAACTTTTGAATGAGTGTCAACATCTCTTCAACATTTTTCCATCCATCCCTTGCTTCAGTTATCCACTTACGTTGGATAATAGAAATGGCATAAAGTAATGCTTCCACATCCTCATCCTTTCTTAACAGTGCATATGCAACAACATTTTTCTTCCCTTTTTTTAGTCAATTTCAAATTCATAACCCAACATCTTTGTCACCTATTTTTGTTTCTCTTTTGAAGATAATATTTGTTCCAAAAATTATTTATGACTAAAATGATTTGTTTTTACCTTGAAGCATCTTCCCATTACGTAAGATCGTCATTACTTTAGTGCATGTAGTATTTCCAACATTTTCTTCTCATAAATAGGTTTTTGCAAATACTTTCCTTTGATTGGACGACTTTCAAAAGTGATGGGTCTTCATTCTTGCATTAAAACAGCACCAATTGCATTTCCTGAGGCATCACATTCCATAATAAAGGTTTTTGTGAAGTCTGACGTAGCTAATACCAGTGCTTGGCACATTTCCTCTTTAATATGTTCAAAGACCTTAGTTGCTTCTGGATTCCAAGAAAATGCATATTTCTTCAGTAATGATGTTAGAGGTGTCATTATTATCCCATAATTCTTTAAAAACTTGCAATAATACCTATCAAACTGAGAAATCCTCGAATATGCTTTATGGTTGTGGGGATTTTCTATTCCTTAATGGATTTAATTTTTTTAGGGTCTGCCTTATGTTTGGCATTAGATAATACATCACTCCCCATCTGTTTCGTGACATGACTCAACTACCTCTCGTGGATCTGTTAACTCTGGTGATGCTTCCATTTACTAGCACCTGTGGGTTTTGGTGTAACGGCAATCGTGATTCCAACAAGTGGTATCAGAGCTAAAGGTATCGAGTTCGAATCACACCTGGCTCGCACTAGGGAGATATTGTTGGGAATTGGATAATCCAGCTCTCCCCATGTGTTTCGCAACATGAATTAACCACCTCTCATGGATCAATTAACTCTGGCGATACGTCTGTTTAATAACACTTGCGGGTTTTGGTGTAACAAAAATTGTGATTCCAACACCTTAACACCCTCATGAGATATAATATGACCCAAATATTCCACCTCCCATACTCCAAAGAAACATTTGGAGGTTTTTGCATATACTTGTTTCTCCTCCAATTGTTTGAGCACCCTGTCAACATGTTGAACATGATCCTTCCAAGACTTCTTGTAGATTAGTATATATCAAAAAATACTAACACAAATTTTCTAAGAATTTGAAAATTGAATTCGTCAAACCTTGAAATGTGGAAGATGCATTAGTAAGGTAAAAAGGCATGAAAAAAAATCATAATGACCATCATGAGTTCTGAATGTTGTTTTGGGAATGTCTTCAATCTTCATTCTGATTTTATAATATCATTAACAAGGATCCATCTTGGTGAAGTAAATTGCTCCATGTAATTCATCCAACAATTCATCAATGACAAGAATGGAAAATTTATCTTTAATAGTGAGCTTGTTGAATTCCCTATAATCTGGACACATACGCCATGATCTATCCTTCTTGTGCACCAATACTATTGGAGCAGAGAAAGAACTTTGACTATATTGAATTATACCATCCTCTAGCATTTCTGCAACCATATGTTCAATTTCATTCTTTTGGGCATAAGGATATCTGTAAGGCGTGATTTTTGGAGAAACACTTCCTGGAATCAAATGAATAGCATGATCATGATCACGAAAAGGTGGGAGTCCTTTGAGAGTCTCAAACACCTTGGAATGATTTTCCAAGGATTTTTCGAGATCCAAAGAAAGAGATGGTTTTGATGTTTAAACCTCTAGTGAGCATAACTATGTAATTACGCCTCATTTTTGTTTCTTCAGAAGCTTTGTCATGCCATTAGATTTGATTATATTTCTTGGTTTTCCTGCGATACCCATTAACTCAACTTCCTTTCCTTCTCAAAAAAATTTCAAGAAAAGTTATTGAAAATTAAAAGCTATCGTCCCCAAACATTGTAACCATTGGACTCCTAGTACAACATCAGCACCACCCATTGGAATGGAAAGTATTGGAATATTCAATACATATCCCCCCATGGTTAGCTTGATATTATGGAATTTTCCAAATAAAATTATAGTTCCTCCATTTGCAACCATCACTTTCCACTTTGGTGTTGGATATAGGAAGCAATTCAGTTCCTTGGCTATCTTAAAATGAATAAAATTATGGGTACTACCTAAATCAATCACCAATATTACCTTTTTCTTCTTGATATATCCTTCTATCTTGAAAGTTTGAGGAGTGGTAATTTCTGCCAATGTATTACAAGATATGGTCGGATTCATTTATTCTTTCTCTGGGGGTTGGTTCCTCGTGTCTATCCTCCACTTTTGATGTTTCTTGTTCCTTTTCTTCCTCTGCTTCACAATCTATGTAGAATAATTTCTTCTCAGTGCACTTATAACCTTTAGTGTATTTTATATCACAACTGTTACAAATCCTTTTGCTCTTTTTTCCTTCAATTTTTGTGGTGTCAACCTTGTAGGTTGTGGAAGACTAGGAGCAGAAAGACCTCCATATTTATAGTTGTGAGTGATAGGCTTCCTTGTTTCCATAATTTCGCTTTCAACTTTTCTTGCCACCCCAAATGCATTCTCCAATGAATTAGGTTCCCAAAGGTGAACCTCACATTGGATGTTATATTTTAAAGTCCCTATGAAGACATAAATCTTATGATCCTCTGGAATATCGATTACTCTAATATTCAATTTTTGGAAGTCTTCAATGTGCTCTGACATTGAACCCTTTTGTTTGAGATTTATCAATTGGCTAAAGAAGTGTTTCTCTTTGTATCTTCATAATGTGCTATCATTTCCTCTGTAAAAATTGACCAGGTTACAAGTGGTTTACGATAATAAATCCATCTAGACCATACAAACTGATTGGATTCTAAGTATAAATATGCAATACGTACCTTTTGTGAGGGTTGCACATCCTATAAATCAAAATATTGCTCTATCTGTAGTATCCATGTTACCGGATCCTTGCCATCAAACTTCCTCATATCTATATTTGGAATGTGGTGGTTCTTAAACCCCACATTGGAGTCTCTCAAATCATAATTCATATTCATTTTGTCCTCATCATGATTTTCATGGATTACCTTGTCACCATTGAGAAGCCTTTCTTGTAATAACTTTGTCAACCCTTCCAACTTGACATTCATCGCATCCATGTCTACTTTAAAAACCTCCATGTTTCCTTTTATATCATCCATGTTATATTTTAAGCCATCCATGTCCCCTTTTAGTTCATCTTTGGTTTCTCTTTGTAAGAGCGAAATTTGTTACACTTGGTCCCTTAATTTTGATATAACATGTTGCAATTCTTCTTCTTCATGCGTCATAGTAGAGATTCATGGGGGCTTAATGGGTGTAGAATTATTTTGTTTGGGAGGAATTTTAAAACCAAATGATGATATATTTGCTTCAATATATCCTTGGAATCACTTCAAACTTATTTTTCAAATAAATTTTATGCAATTTAAAAAACAAAATACACACTTTTTTCTTGTTTTTAGGAGCTCAATCTTTAAATGGTTGTAACTCTGTAATTTTGGATCTCCAAGATCTGAAATTAGTTTATGTGGTATCCCTTTGATTCTTCTTTCCAACACCACAAGTCATACCAAAATTGGATTCTTCAAGATAATGGTATGTCAAATATCCCACAATGTCCTGATTATGGACTGGTTTAGTAGAGAGAACTTGTACGTAATGCCACGTGTCGTTGTTTCCACCTTCAGCCTTGAAATTGATAAAAAATAATATACAGTTTGTTCTCTTTTTGCCGATTTTTAGAAAATTCCAATCTGATGTTTGAAGAGAAAGTTATGATGGATTTCCCGTAGTCACTTGTTTGAGACTTAATTCTAGAGCATGAAAAAAACTTTAACTTCTTCTGACCATATCTCAAAAAATATAGCGAAACAAGATCTGAAATTCCAGCAAGAAGTTCACCAAGATTTCTTCTCCATGTGATCGCAATTTTAGCTTTTGAAGCTTCATAGAAAATTGTTATAGCGAAATTCCACGATGAATCTGTTTGAAGCAGCAAAACCCTAGAACCAAATCTCTGATACCAAATGTTATGCAACCAACTCACAAAAAAATAAAAGATAGATCAACGAATAAATATATATCTCTATATACATACATATGATAATATATATATATAATAGTATATATAATAATATATATAATATATATATATATATATATAATAGTATATATATATATATATATATATATATATATATAGATATATTAGGGGGGAACTCATTTACATTACATAAATGAACAATTCTTTGATGATACAAATGACAAGACCTCCTTTGTATATATATGAGTCTAAGGGGTCACAATATAATCAGAGCCTACATAACAGTAATAATGTAAGGGCACAACAATAACAATAAGGAGGCTACACTAACAATAACAATAAGGTGGCTACACCATTATTATAAGGACCTAACATATCTTCCGTGTATTTTGAATATTATGTGGTTTCTTTCCTATCTTGTTGTCCAAGTGTTCTAAATCTCCCCCCAAGATTAGGATCAGTGCTATCAGAGTGGATTATGACTCCATGGAAACCAAGGTTTGAAAGAATTAGGGTGGTGTCTACAAACTCATGTTTTTTGTCTTAGTGGTTGTCTTTTTTGGGGTTTCAGGGGAAAGGGTAGGTTGAAGCAAATGGAAAGTTTTTGGAGCAAGTATTCTTTTCTTCTTTATTTATGCACAATACCTATATGGCGGCCCTTCTCCCAACATACACAAGTTGTTGAAGTTAAATTTGGGCACAATAACGACACCACCAACACTGGCACGCCCTCTGACAAGACTCTACCATTATACCATGAGCTACTATAGCTTGAGTATCATCACCATTAATAGCCAACTGATCATATTGAGAAGAGCATGAGGTATCATAAATGCTTGAAGAACCATGAGGCCAACACACATGGACATTCCATAGAAGGATGTGAGGAATTCATGCCGAATGGTGAGGATAGGTCATTGGAGGCACTCAAATGTGTGGGCTACAATTACCATTGTAATTTCCACTGGAAATAGGAAGGTGAAGATGGATTGTACCAATAGTACTACTCATTATGGGATCCACCATTCCCTGAACTCCCACTACAACATTAATCTAATAATGCCTCCAAGGTTTCACTTGTTTAACAATATTGAGCTTCACTTCTTTGGCTATATCAGCAGATCGGATAGCTGCATAAAGTTGATGGGTGTGAAGGTTAGTAAGGTTGTCGTTAAGTGAAATATGCCTACCCAAAGGGGTAAGAGAATCAATGGATACATGCTCAAGAGAAGTCTGGGAGTCAAGGGTATTTTTATTTCTTTGAATGTCGTAGCTATGGTTATGAAAACTCATTTATAGTATTGGGTCCAGCTAGGGAGCTGGGAAGTTGGTTTTTGTTGTGTTCCCCCTTAGATGTCTCACTGCAGCATCATATGTTTTAGCAGCTTCCTCGGTGGTGTCAAAAGTATCAAGCCACAAACACCTTTTCCTGAAGTGTTTTTTGATCTCTACGTTGTAATGACCCTGACTTTTGTATCTTACGCCTATATAATGCACGTTGTTGGAGACATTTCCAATCAAGATGCTCTCGCCATTGCCATCATTTTCTCTGCCTCTAAGAGTCGTAATTTCAACTCACGAGAATTACATTGCTTCGATAACATGCAACAAAGTGAGGTATGAAACAGAGGCTTATGAGATGTATATCTGCAATATGCCCATGTTCCATATCTACGATTTTTGTCTTATGGTGTGCAATCTTGCGGTTGGAGACACCATTATTGTGCCACCCAAGTTTGACATGGAGGAAATGTTGTGTAGCATAGAGTAATATAGAGTGAATCTTTTGCCTATTGTTCCCTCTGTTCTAGCAGCCCTGGAAAAATATACAGGTGCCCACAAATATGATTTGAGTTCTCTTCAGCAAAGAATATTAGGAATATCTCCTTAAGAAAAGGATGGCATACTCAATTTTAATGCTAAATTCCCACGTATTCAAATTAGACAGGGATATGGATTAACTGATGGATTAATTAAAACCATTGGTGAAATAACATACACCAATAAGGGCGAAGAAAATAGATGCACTAGAACAGTAGGATTGTTGAGTGATGTGGAAGTGAAAATAGTAGACCCTAATTTTGAAAAACCTCTACCTCTGAACCATAGAGGTGAGCTATGGTTGTGAGGCCATACAATTGTGAATGGATATAAGCACACAACTGCCTCAACTTTAGATTCAAAAGGATGCAAAAGAACTGGGGATCTATGTTATTTTAACAAGGAAGGTTTTCTTTTTGTTGTGGACAGATTAAAAGATTTGATCAAGTATAAAGCATACCAAGTTGCTCCAGTATAGTTAGAGGAGTATTTGTTGTCTCGTCTTGAAATTTCAGAAGTTGGTGTCATACAGTATCTTGATCAAGAAGCAAGGAAAATATTGATGGCATTTTTTGTAAGGAGTTCTAGCAGAGACCTTAGTGAAAGGGATGTAATAAACTTTGTTGTAGAACATGTTATACACTACTAGAAGGCTAACAAGTGGGATTTATCATTTGTCACCATTTGGAATACATTTTTTCGGCTTATGCTTATTGGATTCCTCAGCAAAATAATTACATCAACTACACAAGGCTTTCTTGATGAGAAACAAAAAAGAAAAGAGAGAAGCATTGATAGAGGAGGCATAGTTGTATTCCTCTCTCATTCTCATTGCTAGGGGTGCCCAGGGTAACAGGGATATCTTTGCTAACTATCTTGAAGCATACTTATGGTTGCGACAAAATACCCCTCTTGATGCCAAGGTAATGTCATTGTGGGACTATCAAATCACAATATTGGGAATAATAAATGAGAAACTTGAGCACTTGGAGGAAACCTTTACAGCATATGATTGGATGGTGAGAATTTATAAAGATAAGCCACCAAATTCCTACCAAGTAGACCGACAACAAACTATTTTGAGGTCCATTTTCTAGGTCATGCATTGTCAGTCTCACATTTGGCCGACAAGAATTACAGGGTATCTCTATCCTCGGGTTCTCATTCATCATGGTTATGGGTCAACCACACAAAACACTTGCCATCGAATTCAATTTGCTAGGCCTGCATTGTCGGGATCACAGTTGACCCACAAGCATTAAAAGGTATCTCTATCCTCAAAACTTCGTTCATCATGGTTATGGGTCACCCATAAACCCACGGTTATGGGTCAATCACACAAAACCCTTTCCCTCGAAGTCCATTTGCTAGGCCACATGTTGTCATCATCACAATTGGCCCACAAGCATTATCGAGTATCTCTATCCTCGTATCTTCGTTCATCATGGTTATGGGTCAACCACAAAAAACTGTTGTCTTCAACAACACTTGGTTTTGGGCCAACCACAAACCCACAGTTATGGGTCGACCACCCAAAACCCTTCTCTTCCTTATCTCATATTCAACAAATGCTTCTCTAGACGGAACTTGACATAATGGGGACCATTGCTTCCTAAGGGGGAAGTAGTGATTTGAACGAAAAGTGGCATCATGGTATTTACCCATGGTATTTTAACTCAAGAAGGCTATAAATAAAGGGGCTCGCTCTGTAAGAGGACTGATTCGTCCACCACAATGTAGTGGTCAAAAGTTTATTTCATTTAATAAATGTTTTATTGAAAGATTATCTTCCCTATGTATTTAGTGCATATTTTGAACATTGTATGGTTTCTTTCCTCTCCTAGTGTTCAAGTTTCCTAGATCTCCCCCTCGAAGATCCAGATCGTTGATCAACTATGGAACAAAATACAATAACATAGAATGGAAGCCCTACTCTTAGTGGGTTAATATTTAAGATAGCTCGATAATGATTCATGCAACCCTTAACTAGAATTACGAATTTGGGCCTTCTAGAGTCTTCTTGAAATTCCACACAGGGTGATCTCTATATACATGAGTAACAGGGTCTGATGTGGGATACTCTTGTATCATGGTGGTTAACATGATAGGTCAAATTTCCATAGGAATAACTTTTGCATATGAACTCCATTTGATGTGATACTTTCATTGTTGGAAAGATATCCAAGGGTAGAATGGTGTTAGAGGGTCTAGTACAAACAAAAAGAAATTGACTCCAAAAAGCATTGTTAAATGCCTCAAAATAGCTCTGAAATGTTTCAAACCCCAATTCTCCAAACTGAGACTCATCATAAAAATGACCCTACAAGTTGATTCCTCCATTTTTTTCTGCTTTTAAAGCATCAAAATAGATGGAAAATAATATAATCACCTAAAATAGATCATACCTCCCCGTTTAGAGAGACTTTTGTTCTCCAATATATTTATTTTAGGGGATAAAAATTTTCCCCTACTTTCTTCTTTGAGAACCTGTTTGCTTTGCCTAGAAGTTGTCCTTTTAACTCAATCTACCAAAGGTCATGCTGACTTGCCCCTCATCTTGATCTAAGATGGAAGGTTCATAGAGTTTGAGATTCTCCACATTCATTATTGAGTGAATGTTCATGTATGGGGGTAGACCTAATCGATAGGCATTATCTCCCATCTTTTCCAACAGCTCAAAAAGACCATACTATAGAACCTTGATATTCTTACCAGGACCCTATAATATTTCCTTGTTAAACTGTGACCATACTTTGTCTCCCACTTTGAATGAATTCTATGTTCTGTGTTGATCATGCCCAGCTATCCTTATATTTTTCTTGTGACTTCTTCATTGTTTCTTATACTTGATAATGGATCTACCTAATCTTCTCAACAATTTTTTCTTCTCTTAATGCATCTCCTATGAAATTTTCCATCACTCCTCCTTCTTGTCCATATACAACATCAAAGGACGAAGGTGGCACATATGCAAATCAAGTTTCAAAAGGGGACTTATCAGTAGAAAGGTGAACTGCTCTATTATAAGGGTGTTGTATATAGATCATATTTTCATCCCATGTCTTTGAATGCTTCTAATTGCAAACCCTCAAACGTTGCACTAAAGTCTCGTTGACTACTTTTGTCTGCCCATCTATATGTGGATGGAATGTTGTTGACTTCTTCAACTTCACGTTTATCTTCTCACACAACATAGTCCAAAATTCACTTAGAAAATTGATGTCCCTATCTAAAATGATGCTCCTCGCTATCTCAAACTATAGTTAGACATATTCAAAGAAAATTTGTGTTGATTCTTATCCTTTGATGGTCTTTTTACAGGGCATGAATACGTACATCTTGTTGAACCTGTTATCAAAAAATCTAACCATGATAGGAGGTTGATCAAGTAGACTCTGAATAACTCTTTCAAACCAATCTTTTGGTTGAGGCTTAGCCTCCTCAACTTGAGAGGGCTCTCTCAATAGGTTTAAGATTTTTTATTAATGATTAGATGGCTAACTCTAGGAACACAAATGAGCAAATGTATAACTGTTTTACTGGTTGAATCAAAGATTAGCAAACATCTATTGGGCAAGATATTCTTCAACAAAACAACATGATTAGCAAAACATGGAAGTCAAGGCACTTAGAGTTTAGGTTTATAAATAAAACAGTAACACATTGAATCAACACAGTTTACAAGCATGTGAAGGAAGTTAGAGAATTTTCCAATGAATTCTAAGTATCGCAAGCTCATACCACTACAAATAAGTAAATGAAAAAGGCCATAAGAACATCAAACACATAAACTCCTTGTGAATCTTGAGTAGTCAAACTGATCTCTGTATTAAGTTTGAAAAACCACAGTTTCTTACAATAACACAACTTTCTTTTGCTAATGAAATTCCCAACCTTGAGGAATTTGATTCTCATGCTTTATATAAAATTTTTACAACCTTGGATTCTATGATCCATCTTTAGGAGAATTCGAATTCCTAACATTGACACCTATCTATTCATAAAACAAACTACTTAATTACAACTTGACAGCTAACTGTCTTTAAGATTCCTAATACAAATAGGAGTGAAAATCCTAAAACATGCTTTCAACAACCTTATCTATGACTTAAATACATTCTTTAATCAACTGCTAATCCATGTCTTCGAGCTTTATGATATCTCCAGTATTGTTGCAAACCCTGTTGAGTCATGACCTAACTGTCCTGAAAACAAGGAGGCGGAGTTCCTCCCTTTAAAACCCTAAATCCTTTATGCTTATCTTCGAGCAGTTTCATATAAGTGGCATGTGTTAGTAATCCATTTAAACTTCATTTGTCCACCTATGCAAGAATAGGAATCTTGAATAGATGAAAAATAGAATGAAACATGACTGTGCTACGAAAATACTTGTTTTTGTAGCACAACTTTTATATTACTTATGGAATACTTCTTTGAACCATTCTGCATCACTGCCATCTGAAACTTCATCAATGATCCTCATATGTCTACCAGCAATCATCAAGCTTGGAATTTATCAGACCTTACCTTAGAAAAACATCTATAAGGTGCTAAATGTTCACCTTCAGCAGTTTCGTAGCGCGCTTGAAACTGCTGCGTATGCTCTTTTTCAACACGGCCTTCAAAAATCTACAGTTTGGAAATTTTCAAAATTTCATAAAGACTGATATGATCACCAAAAATCAAAACAACTTACCCTTATAAGATGTTCTTCTTCATATATGTCCTTCTTTTTTATGCCAAAACTATTTTAAGATATATCCTTCACTGCCCTTTTTCATCACCCTATCACCCTATTTCATTATTGTTGTAGCCTTTTTTCCAGATTTTGTTAACTGTATTTCTAGGTATTCAATTTGTCTCTTCAATATCCTATTAGTAGCTCTCAGCTGGGCATTAATCCTCCTTACAAATCTGGCTTCTTTGATTGCAGGAATAGTCCAGGTAAAGTACTGAGTTTCACTGACGACTATTTTTGGTTTGGAAATTTTTCAACTTCCCAAAGAGCCTTTATCCTTTTGAAATATGTCTTCTCAGTAGCATGCCTTCTTGCTCTCACCCTTAGTCTAGCAATTTCATTATTAGCTACTCTTAACCTTTCTTCCATTTCTTCGTAACTGGATTTTTCTGTTTGAGTGGAAAAATCTCTGTTTTTTGTCACCTTCAGGTATTGGTGATGAAAAGTATATCAACTCTTCCTGAATAGCGAAGGTTTCTTCCGTTTTCCCTAACTCAATATTGGACTCTTGCATCTTTTTGGATTGCCTGGTTAAGGGCTTTCTGGGCTTGAACAAAAATGTTGTAACATCATCTTCAAATTCCAGCTTCTCAGAGGATTTCATCTTCTTCGACTTTCCTTTATCAAACTCTATGACATCTGCCTGCACCAAAGGGGATGGAGCTCCCAATCCTACGCATCGCGCCGGTGGCGCGGCGCGTATAGAGAAAAAACCTGTGTTTCTGCCAAAAAATTCTCATGCGACCAAAATTGTCCCAAATTTCTTGAAATTTGGGCTGGAGGTTCTCTATGGAGTGCTATGATTTCCCAAGGAAACTTCAGCCAAGATTTGAAGCCGATCTTGCTCTTTTGCCTCTTTTGCCTCTTTTGTTGCTTTGCTCAATTTTGCCTTCAAATTCCTATTTCGTGCCTTGCAAACCTTGTTCCATGCCCAATAGTGATTTTTCATGTTCCTGAGCATGTCCCTCTCCTTGTTTGCTTTCGCCAATAGCTTCTCTAAGTGGATGTGGATCCTCTCGAGCCAAATCTCTCAATCAGCCTCTATCTCCTGCTGAATAGGTGTCTTCTCATTTAGGCTTCTTTGGGCAACCTGCTGGTCTTCATAGATGTTTTGCAGCTCCATGATCTCATGCTGGTCCTCAAGCTGCTTGTTTCTCTGCTCCAGGTAATTCATGTTCCACTTGGCCCTCTCCAAGTCAAGGGACAAGGCCTCAATCTTTGATTGCTGCTCCTGGATGATCTCTTTGAGCTCTGCAGTTGTTGGCTCTGTATCAGTCTCATCATCGTGAAGGAGAATGAATTTAGTCTCTCGTTCACCTGATGGCCCTTCCTCTTGCACTGGCTCCTTATCCTTGTCCTGTATTGCTCTGAGGGAAGCATCAACGAGAAAATCCAACTTAACCTTCTCTTTTTCCCTGATTAGGGTTTCTTGGAGTATTTTCTTCAACTGCTTGATTTTGACTTTGGAGACCTGATTCCTTGTGTAGCAATGAGTAGCCATGTGTCTTTGAAATTTGTTGTCTCTTTTGGCCCTCTTAAGAAGATTGTTTAAATGGAAATTTACTTTGTCAAGCCAAAACTCCCTATTTTCATTGATTTCTCCTGTAATTAGGTCAACTGAAGACATCTGCTCCCTTTGTTGTTGAAGATCCCTTTTGAGTCCTCTAGTCTTTGGACTCTTCCTTGTCGCTTTCTCTTGATGCTCATCTGAATCATCTGTGTCAACTAATTATTTTCCCTTTATATTTTCTTTACTAACATCTACCTTATGCTTATTCAAGAGTAGTTGATTTACCTTCAATTGCTCATTATCTTGCTCTAGGAATCAAACCATGAAATTGGCCTTAAAAATTGTCCCTAAGCTCTTTGATCTTAGCATCTTTCTCCATGATGACCTAATCTACTATCTTATGCTATTCATTAACATTCAATTTTACTATATCAGTGTAAAGATGGAATTGCTCCTCATCTTGCAAAGGTGCCTTATGTTGTGATGGTGATCCATGTTCTGCTGATGTAGGCTTGGACCCTTCCACAATGTTTGGAGAAAACAATGAGTTTTTAAACCCTGGAAGAAATTGGCTTGAGGATCTTTAGAAGTAGGTTTTGAAAATTTTTGTTGCAACGACTATCACCCATAAACCATCATCTCTTATCATAAAATTTGATGCAACAGTGAGATAGCAAGCCTACCTAGCAAATCTATGCAAAGTATGAGCAATTTGGTGAAGTTTCCAGCAATTTTCAAGCTTGAGGCTATATGCGCCATGCTAAGAACCTAGTGCACCATGCTCTCCATGTGCATCGTGCCCGTTCAAATTAACACTGGGCAATTCCTCCCAGTGTGTCGCGCTCTCTATGTGTGCCACGCTCCTCCTCCTGTGCATCGCACTTTTCTGGAAGACTTTTGGAGGCCTTCCTAGTGTCCACATTGGGCATGGGATAGCTCATTGGAAAGGTCTTTGAGTCTACTTTCCAACCCAACCCAAATTTTTCAATTTGGAGTTCATTTGCCCTGTCAAAAATCAAATATCACAAGACTGGTCAAAATGTGCCAAATGAGGCTGCCTAAAGGCAGACTGCTGTTATAGTCAACTTTTGAATGCCTTCCTCAACTCCAAATTGAGCTCATGATAGCTCATTGGAAATATCTTTGTGTATAGTTATCATTGTACTCATCAAGCAAGTCATTTGGCCAACCAATCTAGGAGAAAACTTGATTTTCCCAAGGTCGCTTAAAAGGTGTATCAATTCTCCCAAGGCAATTGTATTTTTGACAATTCTCTAAAACCATGACACCTATGTAAAAAGTGAAGGAGGTTTTTATTCCTTGGCATTTTGTGGAAAAAAACCTCTCAGTTTTCAAAAATTCGTCTTTTATTGCTCAGAAACATCATTTGAGTGAAACCTATCCTGATGTGTGGAACAAGGGATTTGTTGAAATGAAGCGAAATGAAGGGGATAAGCGGCTTCTAAATTCTTGGGAAAATTCTCAGAAGTAGCGAGGGATGTTAAGAAGCAGGGGAAAGTGGAATTTCAAAGATTGAGTGAGGGGAAGGGGTCCAAAAAGGAAAAACATAGGTCCAACCTAGAAAGTTGCCAAGTTGCAGCAAGAAACTAGGGTTTGTGCGAAAATGAGGAATTTGGGGGATCTCAGTGATGGGAAGTGTTTGATAAGGTACTTTAAGGATAGGGGAAGGTGTATGAACATCAGGATACAATTTTTTCTGATGATTTGACCATCAAGAGAAATTTCCTTCAAACCCTAGGAGAGGGAAATGACCTTACCTAGGCGCAACTGAAGCATGAACAAGGTGTAAAATGACCTAGTGGAACTTGACATGATGATGACAACCCTTTGAATGATGGTACACTCAGTTGAATGGTGACATGGAACGTCATTTGGACGACTTTGACAAGGGTAAAATCAAACCCTAGACCTAATGCCAAGTGACCAAGTTTTGCTTGAAGACTCACTGAAATGACAAAATTTGACCTTGACACCTTAAAATCACTTGTGTAAGAGCATGTTTGATCACTGGAGGAAGGCTGCAAAGACTGACAATAAAATTGGCTCCAATGGGGGATGGTAGCTCCAGCTCCTTGGAGGTGCCAAGAACTGCAGATCTTTGGGTGAGCAGATAGTGCCTTCGTCCATTGGGCTATGGAGTCAAAACACGGAAACTAACATTATGCAGACGGACTCTGACTGAAGACTCAAACTGAAAACCATAACAAAACCAGACATGACTAAATCCTAACTAACAAACTGGAAAGATGCTCATATTTGAGCTTATTTAGCAAACCTACCCTAATTACTCTTTCCACCACCCAGTCAAGTGAGATGGAACAGCCAATGCAACCAGGTAAGCATTATGGATGATATTTGATTTCTTCCCAAATGCTTTCTGATGCGTAGGAAAAGGGAAGAATCGAAAGGCAACTCCCATGGAAACTTGGAATCAAGTTCACTGCTGACAAACTTGCAAATCATGAATTGGTTGGATGACTTCAAGAATACTGCAAAAGGATCTTCATAAGCATCGCCATTGATTTCCATTAACACATTATTGCTCTGGTCCAAGTAATTTTCATAGCTGGATATTAAACTTTTCCTCACATCTACACTGTCTTTCTCTGATGATTGCAACAAGCGGTCAAAAAGATCCTGAATTTCATGAAGAACTAAACTCTGTTGTTGCTTCCAAACAGAACCAAATCCTCCTTTATCAATCTCCTCATATGACTGCAAACTTTGGTATGGGCTATGAAATGAACAATTTGTTAAGCAAGAAAATGAAGGTGACCCTTGAAACAGATGATTATCAACATTCTCTTTTGTCGCATGGTTAGCCGATGAAGAAGAAGTTTTACAAAAAACCAAGTCTAACACATGAGCAAAAGGATCATCAAAAACTTGAGGAGACTACTGCGATGTATCTATTTAAACTGTATGACATCCTATTGGTGTTTCATCCTTTTATTTAGAGATATTACGAAGATTCTGCCTTATAAACTGAAATGCTTCGTAACACAAGGGTGCAGAATCCTCTTGCATCATTAAATCATGTATTTTGGTTGCCTCACCTTCATCTGTAATTTGACCTTGAATTGTTTTTGGTGGCTGCAAATCTGGTTTTGTATCCAGAATGATTTCATCAATCATTTCAGGGGAATATTTCTTATTAACGACCTGCTAAAAAATTTCGCCCTATGTCTCATCCTCAACATTAAAACTGAGAGATTGTTGATTTCCTACAAGCTTTTCATTTGCAGATTTACTATGCAATTTACCCTGCAAAAACTGAAATGATTCAAAACATAAAGGTGAGGAATCTTCTTGTATCGTTTGATCATATAAGCTAGCTTCTATGTCTTCATGTGCAACCTGACTATTAATGGCATTTAGGGGCTAAAAATCTGAATATAAGAAGTCTGGAACAAAGTTTTCATTGCCCTCAAGAGGATCCAAATCAAGATTTGTCGATAGCTGAAGTCTGATTGCATGGAAATAATCTCTAATGAACTGACATGAATCAAAGCACAAAGGCAAAGATCCTTCACTTCAAAATCTGTTGCACTTTCCTCATCGTTTCCATAGCTGATATGCATCGGTTGATCATTGTACTCGAGCTGTTGTAAGCGAACTTCCTCATCCCACAAAATGGCTGCTGATTTGTCTGCAAGATTAGCTTCTGTTTGGAGAGCATAATCATCATCATCATACTGACCAAACTGAGGCAAATCGTCATTATAAAACACGTCGTCAAGCATACATGTCATATCAACAGGTCTTTCTTCTCCAAGATGATCTACAAAACAATCCTTATGACTACTGATATAAGAAACAAAATGTTTTGGATCAACCACTTGTTCATGAACATCACTTTCATCTTTTGCATTCATTTTCCTTACCATCACTTCTACTGCACTCACCAAAATGTCAAGCTTTTCCTCTGAAGGTGTAGTTTTCTCTGGATCCACGTTTTTTATCTCTTCTTCGTTCAACCTTTCCCTTCTGATCAGCAAATGAGCCTCTACATTTCCTGCATTGTTTTGCATCTCTTCAAGTGTTGCGACATTCTTTTCTCTCAGTTGAAACTCCATTTCCGGATCAAAGGCACCCGGCTAGTGCAAGAGAGCAGATCCAAGAGGGGGTCTTATATCAACCGGCATTGAATAATAAACTTGATCTGGCTGAAAACTGTTGTACTGTCTCCCCTGGCAGTCTTTTCAGCGGATTATACTCTTCTACGATAAGGAAAAGGTTCTATCTGATCCTCCACCTGTCAAGAAAAACTTTGATGAACTGCTACAAATCTGTGATGCTCGCATCAGGCAAGGCTTTGAACCAACTCTTGACTTTGCCTTGCAAAGAAAGAGCAAAAATCCTTATACAGAGATCTTCTTCATCAATTTCAAAAAGGTCTAGAAAAGTCTCAACATTCTGCGCATGTTGCTCAACATTGACAATTTTACATTCACCGTCAAATCTTGGCAAGTATAGATCATAGTTTTTGGTGAAAGCATGAAGAACATAAGGTAAAACAAGAGGTTTATAACTATCTGGGATTATAACCACTATAGGAATATGTACACGAGCTATGGGATCAGTTTTGTTTTCTTTAGGCTCATCACTTTGCAGAGAATCATCATAAGACGTAGGAAAAGTAAGGAGGCCAGGATCAAAGGGAAACTTAGTATTTGCACTTTTTGAATGGGTCGATTGAAGATTTTGATCACCTTCATCATACAACAAGTTCTAAACACGAATCAGGACAAATTCAAGAACAGCAAAGAAGTAATTCACAAGAAAGCAGAGTAGGTCCTGAATACCATTGCACTTTGGATACCCGAGCTTTGTGTAAGATCCTTCCATTTTCGCAGAGAAAGAGTTAGTCCTCCAGTGGAGTCACCATGAAGCACCGATTGCTAGGCTCTTCAGTGAATGGAGTCGCCAGGTGAATGATTTCAGCCGTCTTCTTATGTCTAATTGTTGTTCACCATCAACCATCAGATCTGAGCTTGATAGATGTACTAGGGCAAAACAATCTTCAAGCAAACCATTTTCTTCCCCAGTGGAGTCGCCACTATGTTAGCACCTAAATCCGCCTTAGGCTGAAAGAAGGCAAAATTCAGGTTAACCACAAACCACGCTCAGTCTGGTAGCTAGCCCTACCAGAACAAGAGAGGGCTCTCTCCGAGTCACACTCAATGGATAGATAAATGAAATGGCCTGAGATGACTTACAATGGACTATTTATATTAGGCTAGTAAGTGACTACGGATACAAGAAGTGATTTTTATGAATGACTGCGTTTTCTGGGATGGTATGGGACCACTGGACCTCAATGAACAGAGAACTTAATACAAAGGCACGAATTACTTTGTGATGCAAGATAGGCGGAAAGCCTAGCAATTTAGTTTAAGATAATACAGAATGGAGAGATTGATTAAGAGGGTCAAAAGGGCATGGACAACATGAATCCTTTTCAACAGAAGAATGAACACTGAACATGAAAGTTTCCCACAGGCAGAGCAATAAAATTGAATTCTACCTTAGCTAACTTAGAAAATTTCATTGGAAATGAATATGAAATGAACTATGAAACATAACAAGATACATATGAAACATAAGAGACACATTTGCTACATGCACAACCACATGAATCTCATGAAACCGAGCCACTACCTTTCATTAATCCTCTGTAAAAAATATACAATGCAGAAACAGAGTTTCTTTCCCACAGTCTCCCAGAAGTTACAAGCCAACCAACCCTTTGCAAATAGCTTGCATACAATATATAGAATGTGCCATGAAGAGATAGAACGCCCAAGGGTTGGGGAGTTACTCGAATCATCACAAAATGAAGGTGGAGAGCCAAACATCAACTACAGGTGCAGCGCCACAAACATGACAAATGGCTTGGGTGGCCCTTCACTTTCCTTTGCCACTTGGGTAACTGACCATCTAGAGTGAAAATACTTTTAAAACCACCTTAGGTGCTGAAAAACTAAAGAGCATATGAGTGGGCCCACTTAACAAAAATTCGGGAAGCGAAATTTCGCGAAACAGAGGCATTCTGGGCCTTTTTTCCTATATGCGTCACGCCCTTTTCTATATGCATCGTGCCACTTTGAGGCCAGTTTTGAGGCACTTGCAGGAGTCCAAAATGTGCACAAGTGTTCTCGTTGGAAAGCCTATCCTGTCTACTTTCCAACCCAAGTGGAATTTTTGAATTTGGAGCTCATTTGCCCCTTAAATCTTCATTCTCCCAACACTGCTTCCTGTGTGTCAAAATAGGGGCAGTGAGGCCATTGTTTGGGTGTTTTTGACCTCCTGGAGACTCAAATCATGCCCAAACTTCTTACTCCGAGTGCCAGTAGTCGTGATTTTGCATGCTGAATCCAAAAATGCAAACCATTTCTCATTTGGAGCTCCCAATCCTACGTGTCACGCCGGTGGCGCAACGCGTATAGAGAAACAATCTGTGTTTCTACCAAAAAATTCTCATGCGACCAAAATTGTCCCAAATTTCTTGAAATTTGGGCTGGAGGATCTTTATGGAGTGCTATGATGTGCCAAGGAAGCTTCAGCCAAGATTCGAAGCCGATCTTTCTCTTTTTCCTCTTTTGCCTCTTTTGTTGCTTTGCTCAATTTTGCCTTCAAATTCCTATTTCGTGCCTTGCAAACCTTGTTCCGTGCCCAATAGTGTTTTTTCATGTTCCTGAGCATGTCCCTCTCCTTGTTTGCTTTCGCCAACAGCTTCTCTAAGTGGATGTGGATCCTCTTGAGCCAAATCTCTCAATCAGCCTCTATCTCCTACTGAATAGGTGTCTTCTCATTTAGGCTTCTTTGGGCAGCCTGCTGGTCTTCACGGATGTTTTGCAGATCCATGATCTCATGTTGGTCCTCAAACTACTTGTTTCTCTGCTCCAGGTAATTCATGTTCCACTTGGCCCTCTCCAAGTCAAGGGACAAGGCCTCAATCTCTGATTGCTGCTCCTGGATGATCTCTTCGAGCTCTGCAGTTGTTGGCTCTGTATCAGTCTCATCATCGTGAAGGAGAATGAATTCAGTCTCTCATTCACCTGATGGCCCTTCCTCCTGCACTGGCTCCTTCTCCTTGTCCTGTATTGCTCTAAGGGAAGCATCAGCGAGCAAATCCAACTTAACCTTCTCTTTTTGCCTGATTAGGGTTTCCTGGAGTATTTTCTTCAACTGCTTGATTTTGACGTTGGATACCTAATTCCTTGTGTAGCAACGAGTAGCCATGTGTCTTTGAAATTTTTTGTCTCTTCCGGCCCTCTTAAGAAGATTGTTTAAATGGAAATTTACTTTGTCAAGCCAAAACTCCCTATTTTCATTGGTTTCTCCTGCAATTAGGTCAACTGAAGACATATGCTCCCTATGTTGCTGAAGTTCCCTTTTGAGTCCTCTAGTCTTTGGACTCTTCCTTGTCGCTTGCTCTTGATGCTCATCTGAATCATCTGTGTCAACTAATTATTTTCCCTTTACATTTTCTTTGCTAACATCAACCTTATGCTTATTCAAGAGTAGTTGATTTACCTTCAATTGCTCATTATCCTGCTCTAGGAATCAAACCATGAAATTGGCCTTAGAAAAATTGTCCCTAAGCTCTTTGATCTTAGCATCTTTCTCCATGATGACCTAATCTACTATCTTATGCTATTCATTAACATTCAAGTTTACTATATCAGTGTAAAGATGGAATTGCTCCTCATCTTGCAAAGGTGCCTTATGTTGTGATGGTGATCCCTGTTCTGCTGATGTAGGCTTGGACCCTTCCACAATGTTTGGAGAAAACAATGAGTTTTTAAACCCTAGAAGAAATTGGCTTGAGGATCTTTAGAATTAGGTTTTGAAAATTTTTTTTGCAACCACTATCACCCATAAACCATTGTCTCTTATCATAAAATTTGATGCAACAGCAAGATAGCAAGCCTACCTAGCAAATCTACGCAAAGTATGAGCAATTTGGTGAAGTTTCCAGCAATTTTTGGGCTTGAGGCTATATGCGCCGTGCTGAGAACCCAATGCACCGCGCTCTCCATGTGCGTCGCGCCTGTTCAAATTAACACTGGGCAATTCCTCCCAGTGCGTTGCGCTCTCTATGTGCGCCGTGCTCCTCCTCCTGTGCATCATGCGTGTTTCGGAAGACTTTTGGAGGCCTTCCTAGTGTCCAAATTGGGCGCGGGATAGCTCGTTGGAAAGGCCCTTGAGTCTAATTTCGAACCCAACTGGAATTTTTCCATTTGGAGTTCATTTTCCTTGCCAAAAATCAAATCTTCCAAGACTGGCCAAAATGTGCCAAATGAGGCTGCCTCAAGGCAGAGTGTTGTTGCGGTCAACTTTTGAATGCCTTCCTCAACCCCCAATTGAGCTCATAATAGCTCATTGGAAATCTATTTGTCTTTAGTTATCATTTGGATCATCAAGAAAGTAATTTGGCCAACCAAGCTAGGCGAAAACTTGATTTTCCCAAGGTCACTTCAGAAGTGCATCAATTCTCCCGAGGCGATTGTATTTTTGACATTTCTCTAAAACCATGACACCTGTGTAGAAAGTGAAGGACTTGTTTCTTCCTTGGTCTTTTATGGAAAAAAAACTCTCTCAGTTGTCCCAAATTCATCTTTGATTACTCAGAAACATCATTTGAGTGAAACCTATCCCGATGTGTGGGACAAGGGATTTGTCGAAATGAAGTGAAATGAAGGGGATAGGAGGCTTCTAAATTCTTGAGAAAATTTTTGGAAGTGGGGAGGGATGTTAGAAAGTAGGGGAAAGTGTAAGAGCATATTTCATCACTGGAGGAAGGCTGCAAAGATTGACACTAACATTGGCTCCAATGGGGGATGGTAGCTCCTTGGAGGTGCCAAGAAAAACATATCTCTAGAAGAGTTAGACAGTGCCTTCGTCCATTGGGATATGGAGTCAAACATGGAAATTGACATTATGCAGATGGACTCTGACTGAAGACTCAAAATTAAAACCATAATAAAACCAGACATGACTGCATCCTAACTAACAAACTGGAAAGATGCTCATATTTGAGCTTATTCAGCAAACCTACCCTAATTACTCTTTCAACCACCCGGTCAAGTGAGATGGAATAGCCAATGCAACCAAGTAAGCATTATGGCTGATGTTTGATTTCTTCCCAAATGCTTTCTAATGCGCTGGAAAAGGGAAGAATCGAAAGGCAACTCCCATGGAAACTTGGAATCAAGTTCACTGCTGACAAACTTGCAAAACATGAATTGGCTAGATGACTTCAAGAATACTACAAAAGGATCTTCATAAGCATCGCCATTGATTTTCATTAACACATTACTGCTCTGGTCCAAGTAATCTTCATAGCTGGATATTAAACTTTTCCTCACATCTACACTGTCTTTCTCTGATGATTGCAGCAAGAGGTCAAAAGGATCCTAAATTTCGTGAAGAACCAAACTCTGTTGTTGATTCCAAACAGAACCAAAGCCTCCTTTATAAATATCCTCATATGACTGCAAACTTTGGTATGGGCTATGAAATGAACAATCTGTTAAACAAGACAATGAAGGTGACCCTTGAAACAGATGATTATCAACATTCTCTTTCGTCTCATGGTTGGTTGATGGAGAAGAAGTTTTACAACAAACAGAATCTAGCACATGAACAAAAGGATCGTCAAAAACTTGAGGAGACTGTTGCGATGTATCTATTGAAACTGTATGACATCCTATTGGCAGTTCATCCTTTTCTTTAGAGATATTACGAAAATTCTGCCTTATCAACTAAAATGCTTCGTAACACAAGGGTACAGAGTCCTCTTGCATCATTAAATCATGTATTTCAGCTGCCTCACCTTCATCTATAATCTGACCTTGAATTGTGTTTAGTGGCTACAAATCTGGTTCTGTATCCAAAATGACTTCATCAATTATTTCAGGGGAAGATTTCTTATTAACAACCTGCTCAAAAATTTCACCATCTGTCTCATCCTCAACATTAAAATTGAGAAAGTGTTGATTTCCTACAAGCCTTTCATTTGAATATTTACTATGCAATTTACCCCGCAAAAACTGAAATGATTCAAAACATAAAGGTAAGGAATCTTCTTGTATCGTTTGATCATATATGCCAGCTTATATGTCTTCATGTGCAACCTGACTATTAATGGCATTTAGGGGCTGGAACTCTGAATATAAGAAGTCTGGAACAAATTTTTCATCGCCCTCAAGAGGATCCAAATCAAGATTTGTCGATAGCTGATGTCTGATTGCATGGAAATTTTCTCTAATGAACTGCCATGAATCAAAGCACAAAGGCAAAGATCCTTCACTTCAAAATCTGCTGCACTTTCCTCATCATTTCCATAGCTGATATGCCTCATTTGATCACTGTAATTGAGCTACTGTAAGCAAACTTCCTAATCCCACAAAATAGTTGCTGATTTGTCTGTGAGATGAGCTTCTGTTTGGAGAGCATAATCATCATCATCATACTGATCAAACAAAATGTCAAGCTTTTCCTCTGAAGGTGTAGTTTTCTCTGGATCCACGTTTTTCATCTCTTCTTCTTTCAACCTTGCCCTTCTGATCAGCAAATGAGCCTCTACATTCACTGCATTGTTCTGCATCCCTTCAAGTGTTGCAACATTCTTTTCTCTCGGCTGAACCTCCATTTCCAGATCAAAGGCACCCGGGTAGTGCAAGAGAGCAGATCCAGGAGGGGGTCTTATATCAACCGGCATTGAATAATAAACTTGATTAAATTTGGCTGAAAACTGTTGTACTGTCTCCCCTGGCAGTCTTTTCAACTGATTATACTCTTCTACGATAAGGAAAAGGTTCTGTCTGATCCTCCACCTATCAAGAAAAACTTTGATGAACTGCTATAAATCTGTGATGCTTGCATTAGGTAGGGCTTTGAACCAACTCTTGACTTTTCCTTGCAAAGAAAGAGCAAAAATCCTTATACTGACATCTTCTTCATCAACTTCAAAAAGGTCTAGAAAAGCCTCAACATTCTACACATGTTGCTCAGCATTGACATTCTTACATTCACCGTCAAACCTTGGCAAGTATAGATCATAGTTTTTTGGTAAAGCATGAAGAACAGAAGGTAAAACAAGAGGTTTATACCTATCTGGGATTATAACAGTTGTAGGAATATATACAAGAGCTATGGGATCAGTTTTGTTTTCTTTAGGCTCATCACTTTACAGAGAATCATCATAATATGTAGGACAAGTAAGGAGGCCAAGATCAAAGGGAAACTTAGTATTTACACTTTTTGAATATATCGAGTGAAGATTTTGATCACCTTTATCATACAACAAGTTCTGAAAAAAATTCTAGGACAACTTCCAGAATAGCGAAGAAGTAATTTACAAGAAAGCAGAGTAGAACCTGAATACCATTCCACTTTGGATACCCGAACTTTGTGTACGATCCTTCCATTTTCGCAGAGAAAGAGTTAGTCCTCCAGTGGAGTCACCATGAAGCACCGATTGCTAGGCTCTTCAGTGAATGGAGTCGCCAGGTGAATGATTTTAGTCGTCTTCTGTCTAATCGTCGTTCACCATCAACCATCATATCTAAGCTTGATAGATGTGTCCTAGGGCAAGACAATATACAAGAAAACCATTTTGTCCCTAGTGGAGTCGCCATTATGTTAGCACCTAAATCTGCCTTAGGCTGAAAGAACGCAAAATTCAGGGTAACCACAAACCACGCTTAGTCTTGTAGATAGCCCTACCAGAACAGGAGAGGGCTCTCTCCGAGTCACACTCAATGAATAGATAAACGAAAAGGCCTTAGATGACTTACAGTGACATATTTATCTTAGGCTAGCAAGTGAATATGGATACAAGAAGTGATTTTTATGAATGACTGTGTTTCTGGGATGGTATGGGACCAATGGACCTCAATGAACAGAGAACTTAATACAAAGGCACAGATTACCTCGTGAGGCAAGATAGGTAGAGAGTCCAGCAACTTAGTTTGAAACAACGCGGAAATGGAGAGATTGCTTAGAAGAGTGAAAAGGGAATGGACAACATGAATCCTTTTCAACAGAAGAATGAACACTGAACATGAAATTTTCCCACAGGCAGAGCAATAAAATTGAATTCTACCTTAGCTAACTTAGAAAATTTCACTGAAATGAATATGAAATGAACTATGAAACATAACAAGATACATATGAAACATAAGAGACACATTTGCTACACTCACAATCACATGAATCTCATGAAACAGAGCCACTGCCTTTCATTAATCCTCTGTAAAAAATATACAATCCAGAAACAAAGTTTCTTTCCCACAGTCTCCCAGAAGTTACAAGCCAACCAACCCTTTGCAAATGGTTTGCATACAATATATAGAATGTGCCATGAAGAGATAAAATTCCCAAGGGTTGGGGAGTTACTCAAATCATCAAAAAATGAAGGTGGAGAGCCAAACATCAGCTACAGGTGCAACGCCACAAACATGACAAATGGCTTGGGTGGCCCTTTGCCTTCCTTTGCCACTTGGATAACTGCCCATCTGGAGTGAAAATACTTTTAAAACCACTTTAGGTTCCGAAAAAATGAAGTGCATATGAGGGGGGCCACTTACAAAAAGTCGGGAAGCGAAATTTCGCGAAACAAAGGCATTTTGGGCCTTTTTTCTTATATGCGTCGCGCCCTTTTCTATATGCGTCCCGCCATTTTGAGGCCAGATTTAACGCACTTGCTAGAGTCCAAAATGTGCCCAAGTGTGCTTGTTGTAAATCCTGTCCTGTCGACTTTCCAACCCAAGTGGAATTTTTGAATTTGGAGCTCATTTGCCCCTCCAAATCTTCATTCTCCCAAGACTGCTTCCTGTGTGTCAAAATAGGGGCAGTGAGGCCATTTTTTGGGTGTTTTTGACCTCCTCGAGACTCAAATCATGCCCAAATTTCTTGCCTGAGTACCAGTAGTCATGATTTTGCATGATGAATCTAAAAATGCAAACCATTTCTCATTTGGAGCTCCCAATCCTACGCGTCGCGCCGGTGGCGCGGCGCATATAGAGAAAAAACCTCTGTTTGTGCCAAAAAATTCTCATGCGACCGCAATTGTCCCAAATTTCTTGAAATTTGGGCTGGAGGTTCTCTATGGAGTGCTATGATGTGCCAAGGAAGCTTCAGCCAAGATTCGAAGCTGATCTTGCTCTTTTGCCTCTTTTTCCTCTTTTGTTGCTTTGCTAAATTTTGCCTTCAAATTCCTATTTCGTGCATTGCAAACCTTGTTCCATGCCCAATAGTGGTTTTTCATGTTCTTAAGCATGTCCCTGTCCTTTTTTTCTTTCGCCAACAGCTTCTCTAAGTGGATGTGGATCCTCTCGATCCAAATCTCTCAATCAGCCTCTATCTCCTGCTGAATAAGTGTCTTCTCATTTAGGCTTCTTTGGGCAGCCTGCTGGTCTTCATGGATGTTTTGCAGCTCCATGATCTCATGCTGGTCCTCAAGCTTCTTGTTTCTCTGCTCCAGGTACTTCATGTTCCACTTGGCCCTCTCCAAGTCAAGGGACAAGGCCTCAATCTCTGATTGCTGCTCCTGGATGATCTCTTTGAGCTTTGCAGTTGTTGGCTCTGTATTGGTCTCATCATCGTGAAGGAGAACGAATTCAATCTCTCATCACCTGATGGCCCTTCCTCTTGCATTGGCTCCTTATCCTTGTCTTGTGTTGCTCTGAGGGAAGCATCAGCAAGCAAATCCAACTTAACCTTCTCTTTTTGCCTGATTAGGGTTTCCTGGAGTATTTTCTTCAACTTCTTGATTTTGACTTTGGAGACCTGATTCCTTGTGTAGCAATGAGTAGCCATGTGTCTTTGAAATTTGTTGTCTCTTTTGGCCTTCTTAAGAAGATTGTTTAAATGGAAATTTTCTTTGTCAAGCCAAAACTCCCTATTTTCATTGATTTCCCCTGCAATTAGGTCAACTGAAGACATCTGCTCCCTTTGTTGCTGAAGTTCCCTTTTGAGTCCTCTAGTCTTTGGACTCTTCCTTGTTACTTGCTCTTGATGCTCATCTGAATCATCTGTGTCAACTAATTATTTTCCCTTTACATTTTCTTTGCTAACATCAACCTTATGCTTATTCAAGAGTAGTTGATTTACCTTCAATTGCTCATTATCCTGCTCTAGGAATCAAACCATGAAATTGGCCTTAGAAAAATTGTCCCTAAGCTCTTTGATCTTAGCATCTTTCTCCATGATGACCTAATCTACTATCTTATGCTATTCATTAACATTCAAGTTTACTATATCAGTGTAAAGATGGAATTGCTCCTCATCTTGCAAAGGTGCCTTATGTTGTGATGGTGATCCCTGTTCTGCTGATGTAGGCTTGGACCCTTCCACAATGTTTGGAGAAAACAATGAGTTTTTAAAC